>JARSSU010004835.1:0-11324 GCA_029619165.1 Eurosta solidaginis
CTATATGGGGTATTCCATCCCATTTCGACCATTTTGAACCCGACCCTTTAGAATTGGCTGAAAGTTTTTCCTTCTTTTTCTAGCTTACGAAGACGTTTTTTCAGAATTTTTGGGCCATAGTTCTATAGATGTGACGCCATTTAGGGATATCGCCATAACGGTGGACCAGGGCTGACTCTAGAATTTGTTTGTACGACATGGGTATCAATGAAAGCGTTAATGAGTATTTTAAAAGGGAGTGGGCCTAAGTTCTATAGGAGGACGCCTTTTCGAGATATCGCCATAAAGGTGGACCAAGGGGTGACTCTATAATTTGTTTGTGACGATATGGGTACCAATGAAAGTTGTTAATGAGTATTTTAAAAGGGAGTGGTGGTAGTTGTACATGTGAAGGCGTTTTCGAGATATCGACCAAATGTGGACCAGGGTGACGCAGAACAGTATCTGTCGGGTACCGCTAATTTATTTATATATGTATACCATGCGGCCACCGTGGTGTGATGGTAGTGTGCTCAGCTTACCACACCGTATGCCCTGGTTCACACCCGGCAAAGCAACATCAAAATTTTAGAAATAAGGTTTTTCAATTAGAAGAAAATTTTTCTAAGTGGGTGTCGCCCCTCGGCAGTGTTTGGCAAGCTCCGGGTGTATTTCTGCCATGAAAAGCTCTCAGTGAAATCTCATCTGCCTTGCAGATGCCGTTCGGAGTCGGCATAAAACACGTAGGTCCCGTCCGGCCATTTGAGGGAAATCAGAGGAGCACGACGCAAATTGGAAGAGAAGCTCGGCCTTAGATCTCTTCGGAGGTTATCGCGCCTTACATTTATAATACCACGAACAGTTATCCTTCCAAGATTCCAAGGGCTCTTGATTTCGCCCTGCAAACTTTTTCATTTTCTTCTACTTAATATGGTAGGTGTCACACCCATTTTACACAAGTTTTTTTCTAAGTTATATTTTGCGTCAATAGACCATCCAATTACCATGTTTGATCCCTTTTTTTTCGTATTTGGTATATTGTTATGGCATTTTTTTTATTTTTAGTAATTTTCGATATCGAAAAGTGGGCGTGTCATACGTCGATTTCAGCCATTTTTACACCATATAAAGTGAGTTCAGATAAGTACGTGAACTGAGTTTAGTAAGATATATCGATTTTTGCTCAGTTTATCGTGTTAACGGCCGAGCGGAAGGATAGACGGTCCACACTGTGTAGATAAAAACTGAGGCGTGGCTTTTCACCGATTTCCTGCCTTTGTCACAGAAAACAGTTATCGTCCTAGAGTCTAAGCCTCTACCAATTTCACAGGATTGGTAATGTTTTGTTCGACATATGGCATTAAAAGTATCCTAGACAAATAAATGAAAAGGCGAGCCACCGCCATTTTGAAAATTTCTTTTATTTTTGTATTTTGTTGCACCATATCATTACTGAAGTTGAATGTTGACATATTTACTTATTACTGTAAGGATATTAACTTTTCTTTTAAAATTTTGAATTTAAAAAATTTTTTTTTTAAAAAAGTGGGCTTGGTCGTTCTCCGATTTAGCTAATTTTTATTAAGCATACATATAGTAATAAGGGTAACGTTCCTGCAAATTTCATCATGATATATTCAACGACTGCCAAATTACAGCTTGGAAAACTTCTAAATTACCTTCTTTTAAAAGTGGGCGTTTCCACGTCCCCGTTGTCCAAAACTTTACTTGTTTTCGATTCTGCGTCATAAGTTCAACTCACCTACCAAGTTTCATCGCTTTATCCGTAATTGGTAATGAATTATCGCACTTTTCGATTTTTCTCGAAATTTTCGATATCGAAAATGTGGGCGTGTTATAGTCGATATCGTTCATTTTAAATAGCGATCTGAGATGAGTGCCCAGGAACCTACATACCAAATTTCATCAAGATACCTCAAAATTTACTCAAGTTATTGTGTTAACGGACGGACGGACATAGCTCAATCGAATCTCGATACTGATGATTTTGATATATGGAAGTCTATATCTATCTCGATTCCTTTATACCTGTACAACAACCGTTATCCAATCAAAGTTAATATACTCTGTGAGCTCTGCTCACACAATGAGAAGGCTGTTTTTGCTAGATTCCAACTTTTTGCATGTGAACACGTCTTGCACTTCACCACACGCAATCCAATTCAATGTTAACCAGTTAACAGCAGAAATTCTCTGTCACAGTTTCAGCTGTGTATAAATTCTCTGATTTTCTTTTAATATGATTCTTTGTGGGAATATAGGTATTAGTAGGATTAATTAAATTTAAATTTTATTACTTGTAGCAATATATTTGCTTGTTTTATGTTTGATGCAATTGCAGAAATTTTTCTTATTTCTTTACAAACAAAAACCTATTCATATCCCAAAATATGCCATTTCATGAAATGTATGTAAATTAATCATACATTTATGAATTATCCCATCCTTTTTGTTTAATTAAAATGTTATGAAAATGTATGCAAATTGAAATATGCATGCAAATGGTGTTTTTGCCCGACGGCATTTGCACACTTGGAATTCTGTGCACACGAAATCCATTGCATATTTATGTGGATCTGATACCTTGAATGCAACCTTAGCCTTAAAATACAACCAAACTAACAAACTCTAACCTGACGAACAATTTAACGAAAAAGACGAGAACAACGACAACGACTGAAAACAGACGAGTTCAGATAAACTTTGAAACCCGAAGCGCACACAAGAAATAAAAGTCGCACACAAAGAAAATTATCTAATATACTAAAAATTTAATCTAATACTAAGGAAAAACTTAAAATAACTATAATTAAACAATAAGAAACAAATTAAATGTAAATCCTTAACAAACAAAGTGAAAATTAACATTTGAATAAACAAACGCTTGTTTCATTCACATTTATAAAACGTTAATTTGCATAAATGTATGCATATTAACCATGAGTATGAATTATTAATAATTGAAAAATTGAAATAAATAAAATATTTGATAACAATTGAATAATAAAAAATATTAGTTATTATTTGGACTATGGGTGGGAGGGATGTACCTATAAGAAATTTCTATAAGCATTTATATGTGTTATTCAGTACAATGATGTAAGTACCTATGTACTTGAATATTTTCAAAGGCAGGTTGATAAGCCAAGTCAAACTTAAATACATTTGACCTGCCTCAAATCAACCTTAATATGTAAATAATACCAACATACACAAAAGACATGTGCCTGTTGATCAGATGTTGAGCATTGTATCATTGAATACTACATATATGTATGAAGTACAAACCAAAGCAAAAAAATACAAATGTACATACATATATACATATTCAATAATACTCCAATTAAAGCAGACATGTTAAAAAGCTTGGTCGCTTTGATGCTTGCTGGCAGTGTCTTAAGTTATTATAAACAACTTGTCGCTTTCCGCGTTATGAAGCGTACCAAATCAATTATGGCATTCCGCGTATACGGCCATGATATGTAAATATCAATGCTCGTAGCAATTAGCCGACGAAATACAATAGGCACGAGCCAAATTATGTGTCGTCGGTGGTAAAAAGTGTTGCCGTTTATACCTTTTAATAACTCAGTGCTAAAAGGGAATTTATTATAAAATTAAATAAACGAATTTATTGCTCTTTTGCGAAATAATGTTATATTTCTTCGCAAAATTACTTTAATTTATTTCGCCGCTCCCATATAGATTAATTTTTATCTATGAAAATAATGTAAATTCTTACTTTGTACCAGGCATGCTTAACCAACGAAACGATATCATTTCGTTACGATAATCAACGTTAATAAACGAAACGAACTCATTTCGTTTCGTTTATTAACGTTAAGATCGTCAAATTAACGAAATGATTTCGTTTCGTTTTCTGCCATATCAAAACGAAATCAAATCGTTTATGTTGATTATTAATTTCAAACTATGCTGGCAAAGCTGATTGATGGCGGAGTCATTAAAGGTGAAAGCATTAGCCAAGCTGATTGCAACTTTTCTCTTGAATTTTGACAGTACGAACATTTCTCAGAGTATTTTGACATTACCACCAACGAATTACACAAACAAATTACATAGAGTTTGTGTGTGTATGTGCGCTCCTTGTTGCCACCTTACGGCTTCACCATGGCTGTAGCATTGCCAGCACAATTCAAACATAAAGTATCACGTTTTTGTAACGTTTTTAACGTTAACGAAAGCTTTTCGTTTCGGTTAAAAACGAGATACAATTTATTTTGATAATTTCTTTATCGATAATATTTCGAAGTGTTTCAACGGAAACGGTGGAAATTTTTTGATAAACTATTAGCTTAACGTTAAGGTGCATCCCTGCTTTGTACTGACATGTGATAAACAAGTCAGCATATACAGTATGACGTCACAGTGCGATTCGGGCCAGAAACGGGTAAAACACCACTCTTATGTAGCAACTGCAACACAGTTGCTGCAAATTTGCGCTGCGTAACTGCGCGAACATTTTTCGTGCAGAATATGATAGGGGTTTCAATAGCAAATAAAAATGTCCATAAGCTGTGACAACTCGGTATTCAGATATGAGAAATTATTTGGGCAATATTTATATGAACAATGGATGAAATTTTTATTTATATTGCTAATATGTTAGTGGACATTTACTACGCAATATCTGTGCATTATTTTGTGCATTTTTACATACATATTAGTACTTTAATACAGGCTATAATAGTTTGGTATTATTCAGGAAAGTGCGGGTTATGAAAGTAGTTTATGCTCGTCATAATGTGATACCCCCAATAAGCATCGAAGTTGGAATTATAAAATCGCAAAATTTGTCTTTTGACGATTTTATCAGAGAATTTAAACACAATGTTTTTTAATTCTCTGATTTATCAAATGCCATGTTGCCTGATTGCAAAATTCTATCATCAATTTGGACAACTGAAGAAGAAGAATTTATGAATGAAAATTGGAAAAATAAAGAGGAAGCTAGTTTTCAGGATTTTGTGTTTATATACAACACATGAGCATACATATGTAAATATGTATGTGTGCTTGTGCGTATGGTTGGATGGTTGAAGTGATTTTGTTTTCTTTGTCAACATGCGAATATAAAAATATTTCTTATCTTACATATGAACATAGATTTGTACATATGCTTTTGCGTACGAATAATTTTTGTTCGAAGTGTTTGATTGAAACATTTGTCTTTTATTTGAAATGTGAATGTACAAACATTTGTTAGCTTATGCATAGATTATTGGTATCAATGAAGTGGTGGGAAATGGGGTGTAGGCTGATCTTTAGTTTAGGATTATATGTGTGTACTATATCCAATCTAGTTGTTTTATACCCACTCACCATTTAGGTGTTAAATTTTCAATTTCCCTACATGTCAATAATTTGATTACTCTTTCTGACAAAATAATGAGTTACCATACAATTGAACATAAGAAATATCAATATGAATACTTAGATGATCAAACCCCTGAATATATTTTTTCAACCACATTTTGGAATCATATTTGAATCAAATGTGTTGACTTTAGGAATCAACATTTTATAATATTTTTAATTCAGCTTTCTGAATCTTTTTGACTATATTTGTTTTGCTGAATAATGTATTTTATACTTGTCAAATATTTTCTTTACATCGGAGCTGCTCAACCCCTATACACTTGTAGCACTTTTGTTTTGTTTTGCCTGAATCATAGGCACAGATTCAATTTCACACTTTGAATATAAAAAAAACAAGTAAGGACAGGACTGTCTCGTCTGTGCCGAGACTTCACCTTCCAACCATCATAATTTATTTAAAAAAATCAGAGAATTAAATTGCAATATACTTGCTCTGATCAGAGAATTTTTTTGGTAACAGACGAACAGAGAAATCGTTAAGAGATTTTCTGTAACGTCTTGCACCCTTTTAAGTTAACATGAATTTGGGGAATAGTGTTGAGTGCAAGACGTGTCACATGCAAATGGATCGTAGCAGTGATGCAAAAAACGCCTTCTCATTGTGTTTAATTCTCTGGCTCAACTGAGTATAAAACCATACAAATTTACATAATACTTGCAATAATTGCTATACCCTGCTTGCTTGCAAAATCCACTTAACGGGGAATATTTTGAATAGTGTGCCGCGATTATCCAATTTTTTTTTGAGGGGGGCGGGGATAGAGGGGCTCCTGAAATCACAAAATGATCATCCGGAACTCTAGGAACTCTTAGTTTATGAGAAACGCTTTTAAAATTCCGAATTTGGTAATACTACAACTTCAGTTTTGCACCTGACATTCGCGTCGAACTTGTCAAAGGTGGTAACCCAAAGACGCGTATTTCGTCCGAAACATGGACAACCGTGGCACACTATTCAAAATATTCCCCTTGTTTTTTGTTATTATCATTCAGTTTAACGTTTCCAAACTGTTTCGAACGGGATCATGACCGAACCACCCGCTATTTTGGGGCTTTGAACCGAACCTTCTTTTTTCTTAACTCCAAAACCACTCAACAAATGGTTCGTTCGTTTCAAATAAAGTTTCAACAAAAATCACTTACTTTTTTATTTCACCACTTGCTTGTAATACAACTCTAAGATAAATTGCATAAATTTTTTCTCGATGGCAAGGCCGTGAGTTGTCACTTTTGATAGTAATAGCGTGTACTGTTTGCGCCTGTGGTCAAAATCTTGTGAAAAAATAAACAATTTACAAATGAGTTCAAACCCAGTGCATAACACTTGTATATGAGGACTTTTTCTTTTTAATACTCAGTTGAGCAGAGCTCACAGAGTATATTAAGTTTGATTGGATAACGGTTGGTTGTACATATATAAGGAATCGAGATAGATATAGACTTCCATATATCAAAATAATCAGGATCGAAAAAAAATTTGATTGAGCCATGTCCGTCCGTCCGTCCGTCCGTCCGTCCGTCCGTCCGTCCGTCGTCCGTCCGTCCGTCCGTTAACACGATAACTTGAGTAAATTTTGAGGTATCTTGATGAAATTTGGTATGTAGGTTCCTGAGCACTCATCTCAGATCGCTATTTAAAATGAACGATATCGGACTATAACCACGCCCACTTTTTCGATATCGAAAATTGCGAAAAACCGAAAAAGTGCGATAACTCATTACAAAAGACAGATAAAGCGACGAAACTTGGTAGATGGGTTGACGTTATGACGCAGAATAGAAAATTAGTAAGATTTTGGACAATGGGCGTGGCACCGCCCACTTTTACAAGAAGGTAATTTAAAGTTTTGCAGCTGTAATTTGGCAGTCGTTGAAGATATCATGATGAAATTTGGCAGAACGTTACTACTATTACTCTATATGTGCTAATAAAAATTAGCAAAATTGGATGAAGAACACGCCCACTTTTTAAAAAAAAATTTTTTTTAATTCAAATTTTAACAAAAAATTTAATATCTTTACTGTATATAAGTAAATTAAGTCAAAATTCAACTCCAGTAATGATATGATGCAACAAAATACAAAATAAAAGAAAATTTCAAAATGGGCGTGGCTCCGCCCATTTTCATTTAGTTTCTCTAGAATACTTTTATTGCCATAAGTCGAACAAAAATTTACCAATCCTTCTCAAATTTGGTAGGAGCATAGATTCTATGACGGTAACTGTTCTCTGTGAAAATGGGCGAAATCGGTGGAAGCCACGCCCAGTTTTTATACACAGTCCACCGTCTGTCCTTCCGCTCGCCATTAACACAATAACTTGAGCAAATCCGATATATCTTTACTAAACTTAGCCCACGTACTTACCTGAGCTCACTTTTTCTTGGTATAAAAATGGGCGAAATCTGACCATAACCACGCCCACTTTATCGATATCGAAAATTACGAAAATGAAAAAAATGCCATAATTCTATACCAAATACGAAAAGGGATGAAACATGGTAACTGGATTGGTTTATTGACGCAAAATATAACTTTGGAAAAACTTTGTAAAATGGGTGTGACACCTACCATATTAAGTAGAAGAAAATGAAAAAGTTCTACAAGCGAAATCAACAGCCCTTGGAAATCTTGGCAGGAATACTGTTAGTGGTATTGCATATATAAATAAATTAGCAGTACCCGACAGATGATTTTCTGGATCACCTGGTCCACATTTTGGTCGATATCGCGAGAACGCCTTCACATATACATCTAGGGCCACTCGCTTTAAAACCCTCATTAATACCTTTAATTTGATATCCATATCGTACAAAAACATACCAGAGTCACCCCTGTCCCCCCTAATGGCGATATCTCGCAAAGGCGTCCACCTATAGACCTAATGCCCCCTCCCTCTTAAATGCTCAGTAACACCTTTCGTTTGATACCCATATCGTACAACATTCTAGAGTCACCCCTGGCCCCCCCTAATGGCGATACCTCGAAAAGGCGTCCACCTATAGACCTAGTGTCCACTCCCTCTTAAAATGCTCAGTAACACCTTTCGTTTGATACCCATATCGTACAACATTCTAGAGTCACCCCTGTGCCCACCCTAATGGCGATATCTCGAAAAGGCGTCCACCTATAGACCTAATGCCCACTCCCTCTTAAAATGCTCAGTAACAGCTTTCGTTTGATACCCATATCGTACAACATTCTAGAGTCACACCTGGCCCACCCTAATGGCGATATTTCGAAAAGGCGTCCACCTATAGAACTAAGGATTACTCCCTTTTAAAATACTCATTACGCACTTTCATTTGATACCCATATCGTACAAACACATTCTAGAGTCACCCTGGCCCACCTAATGGCGATATCTCGAAAAGGCGTCCACCTATAGACTTAATGTCCCACTCCCTCTTAAAATGCTCAGTAACACCTTTCGTTGATACCCATATCGTACAACATTCTAGAGTCACCCCTGGCCCACCCTAATGGCGATATCTCGAAAGGCGTCCACCTATAGACCTAATGTCCACTCCCTCTTAAATGCTCAGTAACACCTTTCGTTTGATACCCATATCGTACAAACATTCTAAGTCACCCCTGTCCCACCCTAATGGCGATATCTCGAAAGGCGTCCACCTATAGACCTAATGCCCCTCCCTCTTAAAATGCTCAGTAACACCTTTCGTTTGATACCCATATCGTACAAACATTCTAGAGTCTCACCTGGCCCACCCTAATGGCAATATCTCGAAAAGGTGTCCACCTATAGAACTAAGGATTACTCCCTTTTAAAATACTCATACCACCTTTCATTTGATACCCATATCGTACAAACACATTCTAGAGTCACCCTGGCCCACCCTAATGGCGATATCTCGAAAAGGCGTCCACCTATAGACCTAATGCCCACTCCCTCTTAAAATGCTCAGTAACACCTTTCGTTTGATACCCATACCGTACAAACATTCTAGAGTCACCCTTGGTCCAGCTTTATGGCGATATCTCGAAAAGGCGTCCACCTATAGAACTAAGGATTACTCCCTTTTAAAATACTCAGTAACACCTTTCGTTTGATGCCATATCGTACACAACACATTCTAGAGTCACCCCTGGCCCACCCTAATGACGATATCTCGAAAAGGCGTCCACCTATAGACCTCATGCCCACTCCCCTCTTAAAATGCTCAGTAACACCTTTCGTTTGATACCCATAGCGTACAAACATTCTAGAGTCACCCCTGGCCCACCCTAATGGCGATATCTCGAAAAGGGCGTCCACCTATAGACCTAATGCCCACTCCCTCTTAAAATGCTCAGTAACACCTTTCATTTGATACCCATATCGTACAAACAAATTCTAGAGTCAGCCCTGGTCTAACCTTTATGGCGATATCCCTAATGGCGTTCATCCTAGAACTATGGCCTACTCTCTCTAAATACTCCTTTAATACCATTCATTTAATACACATGTAGACAACCACATCTCCAGGGTTCCCAGATTGATTTTCCTTATTTTTCTCCATACTCTCAACTGAGGATGTTATGTTCGGATTTACACCCGACACTTGTAGCCTTCTATACTTGTTCATTTAGAACATATTTTTTAAATATTATACATAGTTCGAGAACATATACACAACCACCATACATATGTATAACTATACAAATTTAAAGTTAAATTAATAAAATTTTTATCATTTTTGAAACTTTTTATGAACAATTTTAGAAAATTTCTGAAATGTGCAGTCTTGAAGCTCATTGAATTGTAGTGTAATAGTGTGCAGTTTCAAGTAGATGAGAATTACCGCTAATTTCTTTTTTTCCCCCGAGGGTGTTTGCCCATATCTTCCATATAAAACAAATTTTGTTCATGCGGTGTATGGAAAAAATGCGAACACCCTCTTGAACTTGCACATTATTACACTACAGTTTCATGAGCTAGCAAAACTGCACCTCAGAAATTTTGTTGAAAGCTATAAGTCTGGAAATGATGAAAATTGATTAATTGTTGGGAGCGTTTGGTGTAAGCTTTGAAATGTATATATATATATAGTTTGTGTTGATAGTTAAAACGATATTTTACCATAATGGAATTATTAAAACTACTCATAATAACATATTTGGCACCATACCATTTTAAATGGGAGACCATATTATTTGTCACATTACCGTATCTCAACCTTTGAAGCTTAATGCCTAGAAAAGACAGAAGACACTTACATTTTCATGATATTTTTAGTTTATGTAGTATCTCGCATGCTAAATTTAGTAGATATGTTTTTATATTTATATTCAAAGCAGTCTAATTGATAGTTTTGTCTTCTCTCTTATATGCCTCTCGCATCTACAATGTAGTAGATATGTTTTATATTTATATCAAAGCACTAATTGCAATAGTTTTTCTTCTCTCTACTGATGGCTCTTTCTTATTTCAGAATTATGCGGTTGCAATACTCCTATATGTATCGCATAGTCCTGCAGTGCCACGTTTACACATCACAAATCTACAATATATCCACAATAGGTAATCTACGCATTCACATATGTCTCATCCTAGGAACTAATGTAGATTATTAGCTCTGTCAAAACTTTCACGTGCTTCACCTAGAGATTGCAACCTAGAGGTTGGTTCTTTTCTATGAGATAGGCATCTCTAAAATCATTCTATATCACCCTTTATCGAAGGAACATTTATATGGGAATTCTACTTGTCTACTTTACTAAAGTGGAGACAATCTTGGGTCTTAGATCTTGTTACATAGAGCGAGATTATCTTTTCATTTTGTGTAGATACCCCTAATCGTTAATTAATATAAACCTGGATTTTCCGTATACTTTTTTCCCTTCAATACTCGGTAAATTTGACGAATTTTAGAGATGATTCCTAGAATAATGCGGGGGGGGGGGGGGGTAGTTCGTACTGTGTC
>JARSSU010004836.1:0-17051 GCA_029619165.1 Eurosta solidaginis
GAAAATTTATCATGAGACAATGCCCAATGTATGTATTTCAATTAAATTCAGCACATTGTTGGAAAAAGCATCTAAACTTTATGCATCGTGTAGAGAAACCAGAACATTTACAATTTAAATATAACGAACGTGGGTGCAAAATGTAAATTTTGTGATATTCAAGCAGCTACACCAAGCTTCAACAAATATTGGACTATGAGATTTCTCATATGCCTAATAGTCATTATTTAAAATGTAAATTATGCGATTGGAAGACGAAAATACATTCAAGTATGAATTTTCATTTACGTGTACAACACGCTGAAACAATTGATGTAACAACGAAAAGTTTAGAATGAATGTTTGTCCATATGTAATCACAATGGTATTTACGCAAACACTATACATCTTTGAATGTGGTGAATAATTAGAACAATACACGTTTACGTGTACACCACAAGATTTGAACGGAAATATCTTGAGGGTATGGTTACACCTATGTGGCATCTACAAGCTATTTATAATGACTAGTATGGAATGAATACGGATATGGAAGAAAACGGAGGTGACGAAATGAATCACCATGCTTCTTTGGATTCTGGTGATACTCCTGACATGCTTCCTATGTTCCCTACGTCGGCATGTTACTATACCTACCAAATAATATGACTGCAAACTGATGAGCAACACTACCAGCGCAGGGAAAATAAGAACTTCAAAACAAGGTTTCGGAAAGGGCACGACTATGAATAGACGTTAATGTATTTATATAGTTTATAAATATAAAAATTCACATATGTAAAGTTCGCTAGAGTAATAAGGCAATAATTTAAATTGTAAAAAAACATTGTATATATGAATAATTTATAATTAAATATTATCTGAACATAAAGGACGCGTTTCATTCATAGAAAAAGCGACTTGACAGAAGGTAACCGATACGGGTAACCGATAGGCCAGTTACCCGTGTTGTTGTTGTGGCATATGTTTTGGTTAGCGATAACGAAAACATAACTGATGAAGTAAATAACATCGAGCGAGAAGGAATGTCGAAAACACAATAGGTAAGAGCGAGAAAGCGAGTCACACGTACGCTATTTTGGAGAGAGCGCATGCGTTACCTTTTTCACGACAGCAATGTAAAAGTCATTAACAGCTGAATTCAGTAAGCCAGCCGTCTCTAGTCACTATTAGAGACTATTTGGGGTGAAAATCACTTTTGAGACAATTTGCCATTCTGTAAGCTGTCTCGCGTCTCCAGCCTCATAAACGCAATCACTAATTTGTGAGCTGGGCCGGGGCAGGTCACAAAAGTGAAAATTTCAGAAAAAGTATGAAAATTATTTGCGAAAAACGCTTTAAATATATTTTCTTTATTCCTCAAATTAAAATAAGCATAGAAAAAATTAAAAAAACAAAAAATACTTAAAAAAACATCGAACTCTATGTGGCGCCGCTGAGATTCGAACCTACACACTTGGAATTTTCTATAAAAATTGTGAACGGCGTCCTCAGCAAGCTCAGCCATAATACCACCCAACGTTTATGTTGACAAAATGCCATGCTATATTATTTGTTCAATGTATGAGTAAATTGTCATTTTGGTGAACTTCGTTGATATGGTGAATTGTTTTTGTGACTTTCGTTACTGAATACCGAAATAATCTCAAGTCACAAAAATTGTCTCTAGAGGAAAATCTCAAATTAGAGACTTGAGATGAGACCGAATTACAGAATTCAGCAGTAAGACGATAATTGGTGAACAAGTTATTGGTGACGATTAAGTAATCGATTAGGGAACGGGTACCTGTCTTGTAGGGGGATTTGCATCTCTTTGTTTCGAGAGAGCGCTGTCAAAATGCACATTTTTTATAACATTTATCAATGATGCCACTCCTAACAAAAATTAATAGATCTGAAAATTGGGATTTTTGACATACATTTCGGCGATTATAGTTTCAATAATTTAAAAAAATGATAGTCGTAAAATATTCATTTCTTTAAACTCATTTTACAATAATACTACTAGTTGGAGTCAAATATAAACAAATCTAAGTAAAATTTACATTTTGATTAAAGTAATTGGTCAAAATTTGTAACGCATTTAACTCACAGTGAAAACCATATATTCTTTTGGAATTTCAGTAAATCCGACCTATGATATAATAGTTAACATCATTCAATGGTAGGGCCTATCCTACATGTCTGACGTTCCAGGTTCTGTGATCAAAATGGACTGGTTGCATCGGGACTTGATATTTACAGAACTTGTTTTTGTGACGACATTTGAATGGGAAATAATATTTACCCTCCGCCTTCGAACTAATAATATTTACACTAAAACAAGTATTTTTATCCTTTTCCCATAATTTTTGAACACTGTTCTACAGTTGTAGGTCAAACTAAAGTTTACCAAATTTTTAGCACGTTTTTCGTTTTGGCTGGGACATTTTTTGTTCTGGCACCCACTTCAGCTGGCGCGAGGGATTTATCTGTGATTGTTGCCAGCAACAACTAGAAGATAAATCCCTCGTGAGAGCGAAAATATGAGACGTAAGCAAAAGATTCGTATCAATCTAATCTATGACATTTATTCTCTCTCAATTCGTTTCCAGGAATGGGTCTTGAAGTTCATTCGTTTCCAAGAATGGGTCTTGAAGTTCATTCGATTGTAAACAACAGTTCATTCGTTTCCAAGAACATCAGATGGCTATAGAGTTGCCTAAACTCACATAAGCAGTTTTTCATATAGATGAGTTTAACACGTGGGTAGATTGTATGTATTTTTATGGAGAATAGAAGAATGAGCGACACTGGCGCCATCTGATATTGAAAAAAAGCCAACTCCCCAATTTTGTTCCAAGCAAATCATAAGAAGCAGAATTTGACATTTGCTTTGGCTAAGGGTGTTGGCACACTTTGCAAGTGAAATTATTTTTCCCACTGGTTGGTAAATTTTATAAAATTTTTTACAATTAAAAACTGCGGTAATAGTCTAGTTGAGGAGTCGACTGCTAATTCGCTACCAAAAATATCGAGAAAGGTGTCAAACGACGCGTCTTGACATAAGTATTAATAATCCGAAGGCGGAAAATAAAAATATTAACTCGTTCAAAAGATATTAACGAAAAACCGAAAAAAGACCTGCGGGTACATCCGAAACCGGGGTGGGATCCATAGTATTTTTGCGCAGAACACCTTTCTGAGTTGGCGGCCTTCGGCCGCGATTATAAACAATAACCCTGGGCTACGCCGTGCCAAGTCCGGGTGTGTGGTATAACCGTGGCTACCGCCACGGTGATGCACAAATTTTTTTGTGGGCACAAACACAACAACAACCACATGCAAATCGCCAACTTCAACTGCAAATATCTCCGGACATAGATAAAATTTTTCCCTTCCGCCATCGGATAATTGTTCTCGAGATTAATACGCGTCTTTTGACACCTCTCTCGATATTTTTGGTAGCGTATTAGCAGTCGACCCCTCAACTAGACTATTACCAAAACTGCAATATAATAATCGAATACAAAATATGTTAGCAAGTATTTTTTTTGTATTGGGAAAATGTTTACAACAGTGCTTCGTGAAATTTTGTATGTGAATGGGCAAGGTCAAATAAACTTCAATTGCCAAGTGTGAATTTCCTTCATATTTACAAACGCAACATCTTGGTTGATTGTGACAATGTTATTGAAATGCGTAAGCTTGTGTTAAACGCATCTATATGAAAAATTTCATTGTGCCGCGGCCTTAAGCAGAGACTGAATAACAGTAGATATCTCAAAAATTTACGCAGAGTTTATTATTCGCAACACAATCCGCAGGGGAAAATATAAAACTGAGGTACTTCTATATGACAGCATGCCACTGCTAATACGCGTCCAAAAATATCGAGAGAGGTGTCAAAAGACGCGTACTGACCTCGACAACAATAATCCGAATGCCGAAAATAAGAATTTTAGCTCGTTCAAAAAATATTAACGAAACCCTGAAAATTACCCCAGAGTGCTCCGAAACCGGTTTGGAGACCAAAACTATATCCGCGCAAAAGACTTATGTTCACAGTTTTTTTTGTGGGTATCGCAAAATCTTCAAAATTACAACAACCACATGAAAATTTTCAATTTCCTCGCAAATATCTCTTGACAGACCCAAAATTTTTATTTTCCGCCTTCGGATTATTGTTGTTGAGGTCAATGCGCATCTTTTGACACCTCTCTCGATATTTTTGGACGCATATTAGCAGTGTCATGCTGTTGTATAGAGTCACCAAAACTGATTCCTGTTGGCGTGGTATTTTTTTTTCAGTCACAGTCACGGTTCAAAGCCGCTGTGACTGAGAGGTCACAATCACAAATAACATTGTTCCGCAAAAATCACGGGATCGACCAACATTAGATGATGCATTTTCTGCCAAAACCCGTCAGGTGGGAAACCGAAAAAAGTTTAACAATAAAGTTGATAGCTGTCAAAAACATTGTTTAATATATAGTTTGCCAGCTAAATTGAGGTTGCGTTGCGAATAGAGTGGAAGGCACTCGAATTCAGTGAAAGAAGGCACTCCAATGGAGTGGAATGAAGAACAGTAGGAAGAGCAGATATGCATTGGATTAATATAACTTCAGTCATTGTATCAATATTAAAGATAAATTTAGAAAAAATAATTAAATACTTGAGTATAAGCAAACATTTTCTCTCAATTACTGCAATTAAGGTGTCCTAGATGCTATATATTCCAAAATTATAACAATTTATGTCTGTTTAAAAATTTAACTTGAATTTTCCTAAAGATTTCCGTAATAAGGCCAAGGTGATGTTTGTGTGTGCTAATTTTGAGAGATCAGCTGTTAGTTGCGCAACTTGGTAAAGTTTACAATGGTCAAAAATCTGAGGATTCTAGTGATGTACGTTTTTGGCAATATTCCCTGGCTATCGATAATAATGTTGAAAATATTTGGTTAGAATCACAAATCACACAGACAACTGCGCAATCACGAGTGCAAAATTGCTTCGTTCTGCGAAAAACGTCACACTTGATTGCTTGAGCGAATGAAAGAAAGAGAGAAAAAACAAGAGCTAAAGGTAACTGATGTAAAAATTTACCATAAAAACAGCTGATCTTTTGTTTACATGCGCTATCTCCTGCGAAGACAGTCACCTTGTAGCGGTGCAGGGGCTTACGCCGATCGCATACGATACTAATTGGTCAGATGGGAGCGGGGCAACCGCGCTCACCTGACAGATGTGGTCAAATGCGATCGGTAACCAGGAACTGTCACTTCCTGATCCAGGGTGTCATGCGTCACCGTGCCCAATGGACTGGTTTGCAGCCAGGAGGGCCACAACACCGGCTGTATTATAACGGCGCCTCCCCAACACCGGGCCACCTTGGGGAGTAACCATGGCCTTACCGCGTCAAACGACTCTGCCGCCGCGTACCGAGTTCTCCAAATTAAAACATTGACAACAACGCTTGCCACGTCAAGCAAGTTGTCGTAAGAATAATAGAATGAACAACAACAAAAAACAAACAACAACAATAAAAGCACATCGAAGATAACGGGCTCCAAGAAGAGCAGCAGGCAGAGAAGCGGTAGGCCACGCACGTACTACACGCAATTCCTGAGACCCTCACGAGAGAGGAGGCAATGCTCTTCCTAGAGCATCAGAGGGATGAATCCCCCTCCACAAGCACTGGGGTGTACAGAGAACCGGCTCTTAAAACCGCGAACCCCAAGGGCAACACCAAAACCCAAGGAGAGCAGCGCGGGCCCGAAGAGCATTCCAACCAGGAAACAAAGAAACCCGCGATCCCCAGTGGACCCCTATATACTGGTGAGCAGCGCAGGCAAGGCCAACAAGGAGAGCAGAAGGCGGCGGCAGGCAAAAAACCCGCGATCCATGGAGGTCCCAGTACCTCCATTGCGCAGCGCGGGCCGCTAGGAAAAAAAAAGAATTGACTTCCGAAGAGCGAGAAGAGGTGACAAAGAGAGGCTACGACGGTGCATCCAAGCACGAAAACCACCACCCTAGCAGTCCCTCTAGAGGGACGAGTAAGTCTAGGCGCTCACCGTCGGAGCATGACTCAGGTAGCAGCTCACAGAGCAACTATGAAAAGTCCCAGGAAGGGAACAGTAAAGAGCGGAACCCGGAGAAGTGAAGGCGGCCTAACAGAAGGCACAACAGAGGCAGACAACCTGCACTTCCACCACGGGGCAGTCCAGGAGCGCTGGATGATAAGAGGCGCTTTGGACTAAGTGGGGCTGGGGTAAAAAGATATCTCTGATGTCTCGAGGAGGGCCTGTCGCCCAGGGAGGAAAGAGCCAGGGCAGATGAGCACAGACACGAACCAGACCACGGGCAAAGAAAAGCCACTGCTCAAAGAGAAAGTATAGAAGGAAGGAGAACACAGCCAGCGGCAGCTGACCAGCATGCGCCCGCTCCCGCTGAAAAGCGTAGGATCGGCCAAATTACGCCGGAGGAAACTCCAAGTTCAAAGAGGCAACGGCCCACGCTCCCAGGAACACTGCACCCACGGGCAGGGAGACTCTAGCCAGGGCGACTGGGGTACCCGCAGAGATGGCACTAAGGCAGCAGAGCTATTCGGAAGCCCTTAGGGGTATACGAATAGCTGTTTTGCCCAGTAACTACCCAGCGGAGGCCCTAAGTCAAGAGGACCTGACGAATCTCCAAGAGCTCATAATGGACGGAGTGTTCAGGGGGTGTGGGCATGCCCTAGTTTTTTTGCGGGGTGTACTTCCGAGCAAGGCTCCTCCTCGTAGATTGCGAGGACGAGAAAACGGTTAAGTGGCTCGTTGAAGTGATACCGACGTTTGAGGGGTGGACAGGGCCGCAATTATGCACGAGACGCTGGGATGAAATACCGCCAACGCATAATGTGATTATGTTCCTCACCAAGAGTGCGGAACGCCCCAAAGAGTTTGCGTTACGGCTCTTCGCCAACCAAAATGAGGGCCTCAGGACGCAGAGATGGCGCGTTATTAACTGTAGCGCAGAGGAAACAGGCCTAGGTCTCGACGTGGGCATAGACGAGGAATCGTACCAAATTACACGCAGAAACGGATTTAAGCTGCACTATAGGTACGGCCTGGTCCTAGTGAGACCCTGAAGGCAGAGGCAACCAGGGAATAATGAGCAGCCCTACGACAAGGCGGATGCAGAGGGCGCCGACAGAGGCGAGCTGTCGGACGAGGATATGACGGACGCGATCACCGATACCATCAGAGCTCGCGAGATCACAAACCCTCACACCACAGCAAGCAAGAACTACACAATCGTGCAGCCTTGCGATGAAGGAGAAATCCCCACCACACAAGAGCTCATCGAGGGCTTCGACCTCCAGTAGCTGGAGCTGAATAGGCGGGACGAAAGCGAGAGCGGATTATCGGATGACGATGATCCGATGACGCCGGCTGGGCCAAAATTACTGGCACAAGCATAAAAATTGCCCAGATCAACCTCCATCACGCCATTGCAGCTTCGGCTGTACTGGCGAGGAGGTTCGCCTCGGATGATCTGGGCATCGCCCTCATTCAAGAACCTTGGGCTTACAAGGGACAGGTGAGGGGCCTTAATGTGAGTAATATCAAAGTTGTTTGGGATCTCTCACAGCAGAGACCAAGAGCATGTGTAATGCTTAAAGCAAATATTAAATATTTCTGTATTACAGAATTTTTAAGTCGGGATTTGGTGGCGGTGCAGATCGAGGCAAAGGTGAATGGAATGGAGACAACACCAACATTGTCCCGGGGGACAACAGCACAGTCCCTCCAGATAACTTGCAGAAGCTAGTGGAGCACTGCAGAAGAGCGAAATTTCCGTTGATCATAGAAAGCGATGCTAACTCCCAGAAAACAGAGTGGGGCAGCAGTGATACCAGCCAAAGGGGTGAGTGTTTGTTAGAATATATAGTCAGCAACGATTTGAATATATATAACGTCGGGAGAAAACCGACGTTTGTTACGAGAGTCAGGGCAGAGGTCCTAGATATAACACTTGGCAACAACCTAACTGAGAATATGATCTTGAAATGGAGAGTCTCAGAAGAACCCTCCCTATCGGGAGGTACAACAATGGAGTATAATCGTTGCTAAATTGCCAAGTTTACGCCAAGTCAAGTCAAGTCTATGCTAAGTATCAGTAATGGGCCCTTAACGCTAATTCGATTACGATTCGATTTCCATAAGGTAGGTGTGATCAGCTGTTTTATCTGGTTATGGCGTTATGGTTATAAGTCACCATTAATTCGCCCTTTAATTGGCCCTTTAATAGCTTATGGTCTATGGATGGGACATATGTGAAACCATAGATTAACTGTCTTAGATTAATTATACAGCTATCGACATCTTATCGCTTTTCCCATGATGGAAATATAGAAGGTGGCGCATTGCGCATATAAACATTAGTTCAGCTGTTTTTTATGAGCAATTTTACGTCATTTTCCATTGTGAATGATGACTAAGTGTGTTATCTTATCTGTCAACTGCCTGACAGGCTGTTCAATATGGCTACTTTTCAGCGTTTTGACAAGCTGTTCAATATGGCGGCGCCTATCTTCAGCGGGTGATAGAAAGAGATACAGAATGAGACAGCGATAGTCATTTACAAATCAGGTGATCCAATCACTTTGGAATTTTGACGTTTATGCAGAAGATATCACACTTAGTCATCATTCACAATGTCATTTTCCTTTAGCTCTTGTTTTTTTCTCTTTCTTTCATTCGCTGAAGCAGTCAAGTGTGACGTAAATGCGCAGAACAAAGCAATTTTGAACTCGTGAATGCACAATTTCTGTATGTAATTTGTGCGCTTCTGCTATAATCAATACAGAAATTCGCATGGTTCAACTATATACAGGTTGGCTCATCTGTAAAGCAACAAAATATGTCTGTTCAAATTGTCAAAATCTGTGTATTGGGGTTGGTGCGAATGGTATGGAATGGAAACATAAAACTTAGCATTTTTTGTATGTGCAAGTAAAATGTTGCCAATGGGTTGGTTTCATTTTGAGTTTGCCATCTCCTTTTGACAATCCGTTCGACCATGCAATGACATAAATAAAATCAGCTGATGAGATGAGCCAACCTGTACATAATTGAACCATGAGAAATTCGCAAAATGCTCGATAAGTTTGCAAAGTCACTATGATGAAAGCGAAAATATTTGTTAATTTATTCATGAAAGCGTCATAACAATTTTATTATGATATACAGGTGTGGAAAATTACAAAATTAGTGCTAATAAAATGGAAATTGATTTGCAAGTACTATTGGCCAATTTGAAGAAAGCTTGTAGCCTATGGTTTCTCAACGAGCAAGCTACCCACGATAGAGTTGTTGAGGAAAGTACATTCACTTCCAAATATGACAACATAATATTAACCGTAGTAGAGATATTGCGTCATGGATTACGTTTAAAGGAAGATGTTGGCACGGTCAGTAACCCTTCATTATAAACAGTAAATATGTATGTGGTGGCCTAAAAATGTTGCTAGTATTGCAATACGCCTTCATTAGGGCGGGTCTATTTTTTCCCCAAAAAATCGCATATACGGAAAATGCTCTGCGGATTATTCGAAGGTTAGAGCAAAAATTTTTGAATATAAAGATATTGCATGCGCGAACTTCGGTGGAAAGCAGCGGAGCGTAACAAAATTCTAGTAGGTCACTTTCACCACACCAAAAACTTTAACACAAGTTTTAACATAATTTAAGCGCAGAAATATACTGATTGGAGTTTTAGTGAGTAGAAGTTAAAATTCTGAACACATTAGCTGAATAAAAAGTGTACAAATAATTATTAAATAACAAATACAGACAGTGGTAGTTTAACAAATTCTGCTGTGGTAAGTGGTGAATGTGACCTACTAGAATTTTGTGAAGCTTGCCTCACACGATTTTTCGTCTATGCAATGTCTCTATGCGGCCACCGTGGTGTGATGGTAGCGTGCTCCGCCTATCAATCCGTATGCCCTGGGTTCAACTCCCGGGCAGAGCAACATCAAAATTTTAGAAATAAGATTTTTCAATTAGAAGAAAATTTTTCTAAGCGGGGTCGCCCCTCGGCAGTGTTTGGCAAGCACTCCGGGTGTATTTCTGCCATGAAAAGCTCTCAGTGAAAACTCATCTGCTTTGCAGATGCCGTTCGGAGTCGGCATAAAACATGTAGGTCCCGTCCGGCCAATTTGTAGGGAAAATCAAGAGGAGCACGACGCAAATTGGAAGAGAAGCTCGGCCTTAGATCTCTTCGGAGGTTATCGCGCCTTACATTTATTTTTTTTTAATGTCTCTATATTGTATCGTTCATTGTTTACTATATAGTTTGGCAGCTTAAGTAGAGGTTATGTTGCGAATAGAGTGGAAGGCAGTGGACTAGGCAGTCGAATGTCATATAATGAAGGAATGGTGTTCGGAGATTTTTCAAAGTTAAAAAAAAATGATAAAAGCTTTAATATAAATAAAACTATTGTTTTAATAACAACAAAAACGCCATATATATTCTGTATACATAAATTTGTAAGGATTATCTCACTTTAAAATTTGAATTAAATAATCTAAAGTTTTGTTTTGAAACTGAGTCGAGAACTGTGCGTGTGAATGTGCGAATTTTCACCGATCAGCTGTTAGTTGCGCTACTTGGTAAAATTTACAATGGTATCGTTTCTGGTTATAGTCCAGAACAGGGGTTGACTGCTAATATGCGTCCAACATCAGTATCAGTAATTAATAAAAAAAATAAATATAAGGCGCAATAACCTCCGAAGAAATCTAAGGCCGAGCTTCTCTTCCAATTTGCGTCGTGCTCCTCTTGATTTTCCCTACAAATTGGCCGGACGGGACCTACATGTTTTACCCCGACTCCGAACGGCATCTGCAAGGCAGATGAGTTTTCACTGAGAGCTTTTCATGGCAGAAATACACCCGGAGCGCTTGTCAAACACTGCCGAGGGGCGACCCCGCTTAGACAAATTTTCTTCTAATTGAAAAACATTATTTTTAAAATTTTGATGTTGCTTTGCCCGGGGTGCGAACCCAGGGCATACGGTGTGGTAGGCGGAGCACGCTACCATCACACCACGGTGGCCGCTGATCAGTAACAGTAATTGGAAGGTAGAAAAAATTTTAGCTTGGTTAAAAGATATTAAAAACCGAAATTACCCCGTGTGCCACCGAAACCGGGGTGGGATCCATAGTATTTTTGCGCAGAGCACACTGGCCGGTCCACCAATGGGGTGGGATCAAAATTAATTATATTAAAAATAAAATTTTGTTTTCCGCCTTCGGATTCAATACACATCTTTTGACCACTCTCCCGATATTTTTGGACGCGAATTAGCAATCGATACCTGCTCCCCACTCAGCATTTAGGTGATTAAATTTTGAATTCCTCTACATATCAATACAACTTGATTACTCTTTTTGACTAAAAAATGAGTATCATTCAATTGAACAATAGAAATAATCAAATATGAATACTTTTGGTGATCAAAAACTAAAAATTATTATTCGAACACTTTGGAATCATTTTTGAAGTACTTTGATGAATAAATTTTAATATTTCATAAATATCAACAAAAAGAATAATCAAATTTGCTTAATTTTGATGATCAAAAACTGAATATAGTTTTTCAATCACATTTTGGAATCATATTTGAATCAAATGTGCTTATGTTAGGTGATCAAAAATTTATAATCATTTTTCATTCAGCTTTCTGAATCTTTTATGAATATATTTGTTGACTGAATAATGAATTTTATACTTGTTGAAATTTTACTTTTCATTAAAAATATTATTTTTTTCACGTACACATATTTTTTCAATCATGAAGCTAAGAAAAAATATATACAATTTCTTTCTATATATGTATATAGAAATAAGTGCACATTTTTGGTGTTACTTTATAACTTGAGACCGGCTCCGTCAAATTCAACCAAATTTCTACGGTACATTTGGGCTATCATGTAGATGGTTTCTGTAAAGTTTGATTGAGCGGTTCATGAGATATATCACACCAATCTACGGCTATGGTTCATACCAATAGATGGTGCTTATTTGCATATTTGCGTTATTTCATGAAATGGAATAGGTGGTGATTATTTCCATTTTGCATTATTCAATGGAATTAACGTTTCTAGAATTTTAATTTGACGTTCGCATTTCTCAATGTGAGAAAAAAATTAATGAACTGGATTTAAGTAAATTCGGTATATGGTGTGCTTCAGTTTGGTGAGTAATGTCCCACTAAATTTATTAAGTGTGATTTTGTTGTATCAAAGAAACAACATTGTATTAGAATTGCGGGTAATAGTCTAGTTGAAGGGTCGACTGCTAATACGCTACCAAATATCCAGAGGTGTCTATCGACGCGTCTTGACATCAGCATTAATAATCCGAAGGCGGAAAATAAAAATTTTTACTCGTTCAAAAGATATTAACAAAAAACCGAAAAATGACCCTCGGGTCCTTCCGAAACCGGAGGTGGTATCCATAGTATTTTTGTGCAGAATCGCGCTTATAAAAAATTACCTTGGGTGGGTCGGTCCAACACCGGAATGTATAATTGTATTTATGACGTGTTGTACTGATTCATCTGCATCTGATCGAGTTTTCTTAGTCAAGAGTATGAACAAATGCATAAATTATAGTAAACTTGCTGAAGCAGTGGCGTCTGTCGAGTGGGGAATAATTCTCATCGGTTGATGATCAGACAAAGTTCCTCCAAGATAATATAAATAAGCTCTATGATGGCCACGTTCCAACAAAACTTAAGGTGATGAAGCACTATAACAACCCATGGTTTGGCGGCAGAATAAGACATTTAATACACTTGCGTAACCTGGTTTACTCGCGGTGGAAAATATACCGAACTGTTGATATGCATCTACGCTTCAAAGCCGCCCGATTCACTACCAACAAAGCCATAAGATCGGCTAAGGTTGAGTTCTACAAAAATAAGTTTAGTTCCGCTTTAAATTCGAAGGAAACTTGGAATAAAATGAAGGAATGGGGATTGGCAAATCCAAGACGGCTCTCTTAGTTTCCCCCATGTCGATGTCAACGATTTCAATGATAATTTTGTAAAACTTCTTTCTTCGGCTGCTGACAATTACTGTGCTCGTGTTAATGTTGATGCAAGTCCCATTGAGTTTGCCAGTGTCGATGATTGTGAAGTTGTGCAAGCTATACTTTCGGTGAAGTCCAACGCATTATCCTTCCCCACATAACATATTTAATAAACTCCATTCTTACGACCTGTGTCTTTCCAAAATGTTGAAAAGCTGTTAAAGTTATACCGATTCCGAAACAGAACAATGTGTACAGGCCTATAGCCATACTACCTTTCCTCTCGAAGGTCGTACGTCGCTACATATGTGCGTGAAAATAAACTCCTGGCAGACCATCAGTCTGGTTTCCGCCCAAAGAGAATCTGTAATACGGCACTCCTTTCTGTAGTTGAGGATATAAGGCAGCGCATCGATGATAAATTTACGGCTTTTCTAATCCCCCTTGACCATTCAAAAGCCTTTGACTCTGTCGACCATACACTACTATGTAAGAAGCTGAAAAACCTGTTTAATTTTTCGAGTCATGCAACCAACCTAATCAGTTCCTAGCTATATGGCAGAACCCAAGCAGTATGTGTAGATAGTGGAAAGTCAAACTTGTTATTTGTATTGTACATTAATGACCTGCCTAGTGTTCTCAAGTATTGCGACGTGCACATCTACGCTGACGATGTTCAATTGTATACGTGCTGTCCTGTTGTTGTTGTTGTTGTTGTAGCGATACGGTTGCTCCCCGAAGGTTTAGGGAGTGATCGATGTGATGGTCCTTTGCCGTTTACAGATCCGGTACGCTCCGGTAACACAGCATCATTAAGGTGCTGGCCCGACCATCTCGGGAACGATTTATATGGCCACATTAAACCTTCAGGCCAATCCGGTATTTTAGTCGCCTCTTACGACAGGCATACCTACCGCGGGTATATTCTAACCCCCTGACCCGCTGGGGTGGTGCTGTCCTGTCGATTGTACCAGTTTATGTATAAGTAACTTGAATCACGATCTGGGCCAAATAGGTGTATGGGCTTCTAAATCCTCGAAAGTCGAGATGTATCGTCATTCGTAGAAAGCCGCTTGCTACAAATGCCTTAGATAATATTATGTTCGAAAACTCTGTTATAGAATATGTTGACACGGCAAGAGATCTTGGTATAGTTTTTAACAAAACACTTACATGGAAAGACCATATCTTTTACGGTAGGAAAAGTTTACGGAATGCTCCGTACACTGTGGTTGACACATTATTTCACCCCGCTACATATACGATTACTTTATCCAAAGCGTACTTAATACCCACGCTTCTTTATGGCTGTGAGATTTTTTCTAGCTTTGACTATGCGAGCAAAAAGAAGTTAAATGTTGCTTACAATAGCATTGCCAGATATGTATATGGGCTGAATAGGCTTGATCACGTTTCCTATTACTCTGAAAAGTTGCTAGACATATCCTTTGACAACCTTCTAAAGGTTAGAACTCTTATTACCTTACATAGGATAATTTACACCAAAGAACCTCATTACCTATTTCGAAGGCTTAAATTTCTTCATTTAACAAGGTCAATGCTTCTCGCGCATGTTAAATATCGTATATTAGTTTCTGAACCGCAATTCTTTGTCACTTCGATCCGTCTTTGGAACTCCTTTCCAACTAGAATACGGCAAATAAATAATGCACTGCATTTCAAGAAAGAGTTAGTCTGTTTTTATAATTGTCTCTCATTTCCTTCCATAACTTATGTACTTTACTGATTTCTTATCCTGTTTTTTCAACGCTCCCTAAAGGTTAAACTTACAGTCGCACTACTATTGCAACTCTCCTTTAATCTTAATTTCTGTTCTTCAGGCTTAGCTCTATTAAATATATTTTAATGAAAATGTCTTATCAATTGTCTATTATCTATTGTTAATTAATTGGTTAATTTATTGTCATATTTTTAAACATTACATTTTTGTTTTTGTTACTATTTTTTGATGTTGCTGTTGGGAGGGATTTGAGGATTTTGTTACGGCTCTGAATTCTCGGAACAATTGCGGCTGCGTGCTCACCAAAATGTAGATCCTGATCAACCGTCACACCCAAGATTTTGGGGTGTAGGACAGTCGGTAGCGTAGTGTCATCGACGTGGATGTTAAAAATGGTCGACATTTGGGAAGTCCATGTTTATTTATTTATTTATTTATTTATTATTACGGTCTTTAAGACCTAGTTTAGGTTAAAATAAGAGATTAAACATAAATACTCATGTCACATTTAGTGACGTACAATATAAAAACAATTTTTCTTTGAACTTACTAATATTTTCACAGTCTTTCAAATCAGAAGGTAACTCATTATACATTTTATACCCTAAATATTCAATAGACCTTTTGGCGAACTCAGTTCTTATTCTAGGCAGTCTTATATTATTGCAATTTCTTGTTCCATAATTGTGGATTTCATGATTATAATGTATTTTACTACTCAGGTAATTCGGTAACATTCCTAACTTAAGTTGGTGTATAAATTTCAATGTGAAATAACTAACTGACTGTTTAATACTAAGCCAGTTTAATCTATTGAGCATTACAATTTTTGGCGTTCTTGGAGGACATTTTAAAATAAATCGCATTGCCTTGTTTTGCTGTATTTGAAGTTTCTTAATATATATATCATTACTTAATAGCAGAATAGTAGGACAATAAATAAAGTGTGGTTCAATAATTGAACGATATACCAATATTTTATGACTTTGACAGATATGTTTACATGTTCTATACATGAAGCCTATTTTCTGTGCAATTTTCCTTTCCAGATAAGTTACATGCTCTCCAAAATTTAGATTATCATCAATCAAAACTCCTAAATACTTAATTTTTTCTACTCTTCGGATTTCCATGTTTTTTACCTTCAGCGTAATATTATTTAAACTATTGTTACTTATGATAGTAGTGTTTTTACAAATATCATGAACTTAGTTTTTTCGACATTAATTTCAGTTTTCTAAGGCATAACCATTTGTATAGCGAGTCCAGGTCTTCTTGTACTTTCAGCATGGCACATTCTGCATATTTTTCACTTATGATAAGCAATGCATCATCCGCAAATAGACGTATTTTACAATATTTTAAGCATCTTTTGATATCATTGATATACAATGTAAACAATATTGGCGCCAAGACCGAGCCTTGTGGTAAACCAATGTTAACATCCACCACTGATGAAACCTCCTTTCCAATTATCGTTCTCTGTTTTCTGTCACCCAAATAACTCCGGAACCATTCCAAAGCCTTTCCTCTTATACCAATTTTAAACATAACGTCCCAATAGCTCAGATCTATCGACAGTTTCAAAAGCCCGTTTTAAATCCAAGAAGACAGACACCGTAAATTTTTTGTCCGCCATGTCTTCTTTCCAATCTGCAATTACCATATTCAACGCTGTTTCACAAGAATGGCTCTTCCTGAATCCCGATTGTTCTGGGATAATCACATTGTGCTTCTCTAAGTATGCACAAGTTGATCCTTCACCACTGTCTCCATAATTTTTTCATCTGTAGGTAACGTGTTAATTGGACGTAGTTCCTCGGGTTTCATTGTATTTTTTACTTTTTCAACAGGTATTATTGTTGAAATTTTCCAGTAACTAGGTACAATACCGCTGTTTAAGGATTCGTTAATTATGTCTTTGTAGAAATTAGCAGTATATGTCATGGCATCTTTAACGACACCCTCCGATAAAAGCTTGTCGCCGCCATATTTGTTTTTAAGTGATTTGTGATAATAATAATATCGTCCACTACTAATGTCAGTAATTTAAATGTTTCAAATGGATTACTATGATTTGCGCTTATTTCATCCCTATTTACAATTTCTTCGATGCTATCATTAATTTCAACAATACTTTGTATAAAAAAGTTATTTAGGGCATTAGCTATATCATATTCATTTTCCAGGCATTCACCGTTAATTACAATTTTAGTGATATTGTAACGAATTTGCTTGCAAATCC
>JARSSU010004837.1:0-46169 GCA_029619165.1 Eurosta solidaginis
TTTAAGGCACCATTAATCGATCACATTGGAGATGGTTATGGATTTGGGTATGGTTACGACTATGGCGTTAGGGTTAAGGAAGTTTAATTATGCCTTAAGTGTGATATCTTATCTGTCAACTGCCTGACAGGTTGTTCAATATGGCTACTTTTTAGCGTTTTGACAGCGTATTCAATATGGCGGCGCCTATCTTCAGCGGGTGATAGAAAGAGATACAGAATGAGACAGCGATAGGCAATTACAAATCAGGTGATCCAATTACTTTCGAATTTTGACGTCTATGAAGAAGAAGATATCACACTTAGTCATCATTCACAATGGTTCTTTACTTTAGCTCACAACCAGGGTTGCCGCTAATTTAAATTTTTAGTAACCAGAATTTTCCAAAAAAAGTAACCAAAAGTGGAAAATGGTAACCAAACCGAAAAAGATTGCGTTTTTGCCGGCGGCATATTTATTTCATTTTATCGTACATATAACGTAAACAAAGTACACATATAGAGACAAATTAAGAATTCATTTTTTTTTACATAAAATTTGATAAAACAAAAACATAAAACCATGTTATTACACATGCTGTGTGTATGAGTATGAAAAATAATTTTTTTACATGAGATGTAATTACATACCTAAATGTGTAATGAGATCAAAAGCAAATGCAATTACAAATAAGAGCCGTGTTTTTTTTACACGCGTATACGTTTACGTTTGCGCGTAAAAAAACGCTTATCCTCGCTTAGATAATGCTTAGGAGACCCATTTAGCGGCAGTGGTTAAATAACTATGCTGCAGAACAGGGTGTACCTAAAATCGGAGACACAAACCTCTCGGTTGCGATGAATAGTAGATACACACCATTTTTTGAAGTGAAACATAGAATTAGAGTTGAGGTGAAACATAGACACATATTTCAGGTACATCTGAGTATAATGCGTATTGAAATTAAGTAGGACAAATTTTATGCGCAGCAATTTCAAAGGTGTATTAAAAATTTGACGCTTAGCAGTCCATATAAAGTTTAAGCGTAAACGTCTATAGATGTAAAAAACACAGCTAATAATAAATACATTCGATTAAAAATTATTTTTAGCCGACCATACGTAATTCTTTTCATTTCCTTTTGGACACTACTATTTGGATAGCATTATGCTGTTTATAGTTTTAAAATCTAGATTGTTTCTTAGCTTCGTTTTAGTCAAAGCTATGTCAGAATACTTTCTTTCTGTCGCCGCTGAACTATGTGGCAATGACAATAACCTCATTACAAATCGCATACGATTCTTAAAACATTACTGGCCAACGTTACATATATGTAACAGTAACATAAATATGGATAATCCTACACCAATATCACTTTGAACGACTGTAATTGGATTTGTTCGTGTGGTAATACAAAAGTGTATGTTTAAGCTTTACAATGAAGCGTGGTGCGATCAGTTTACTGAGAACCACCGAAGTGAGTAGAAGTTTTCAGGCTTGTGTAATATTCCTGTGTGCCTTATTTTGCAGTTATGAGAAAGCGCAAAATGTAAATAATTGTTTTCAAATGTTTTTTTTCAAATTCTAGGAACAATTTTTGTACATAATTATTCAGTGGAGTGACAGAGAAATATTACAAAATCAAAACAAGAAATAATTTTATTTCTTTGAGATAAGACCTTGAAAAGTCAACGTTACATATAAGTGACGTTCGTCCTAACTACTATAGCAAGTGTACTTATATCTTTCTTTGCTTGGTTTGTCTTTATTTAAGTAACGTTTTACGCACAGAAGAGATCCTTGAACTGCTAGAGGGCCAAGGCGATGATGAACGTGACATCGAGAAGGTATTCTTAGAACCACCGGATGAAGGAAATATTTCATAAGAGGAATCCTCAAATGAAGATGAAGGAGGAACATTGAGAAATTTATCTAAGAGGCAGAAAGTGATTAATTGTGAAGTGGTATATGCAGGAGCGATTGACGATGACGAGGAAGATAACCCTATAAATGAAGAGGAGCTGGCGAAATACATCAGGGATGTGGTGGATCATTCATTGTAAATTGTGGAACCAGACCTTCTTCAAACACCTCCTCGTTTGCAGAAAGGATTGCCTACATCATCTTTTTATAAGAACAAAACATCGACGACTGAATCTTCTCAGCACACTGCATCACATCCTATTCCAGGGGCAACAAACACTCATAAAGCTACACTTTCTGCTGTAGAAATAGCGACAAGTTCACAAAGAGATACATCTCCTGTTGATCCCGTGACAAACTCACCTGAATCAACTCCACCAAAACTACCTGAGTCATATGTGCGGCTAACTCCACCGGAGCTATCACTTCGTTCGCCACCGATAGTCACAGAACCAGCAACAAAACGGCAAAAGAGAATTCACCCAGTCCCAGTCGCTTCAAAGAAGCAAACAAGGTCACGAGCGATTATGAACAACGAGTTTAATTGGGTTGAACAAGAAGAATATGCCAGGCCAGTGAACACATTCCCCGATTTGGTGTATACAGTGGAAAAATTTTTCGATGGTGAAGTAATAAATATGCTGTGTGATCAAACTAATAAATATGCTGTGTTTAAAGATCCAAACAAGGCCAGCCCAGCAATTATATCCTAAGAAATGCGGGTATTCCTGGGGATTCTCATTATAACTGGATTTCGGCGTGCCCCTTCCAAAGGGGATTACTGGTCTGAGGAAGATGACATGGGTAGTGTTATGGTTCAAAATGCCATGAGACGCAATCGTTTCGAAACTATATACACCAACCTTCATTTTGCGGACATATCTCAGTATGATGAGAAAGACAAAATATGGAAGCTTCGTCCACTCACCGACAAGCTGAAAACACAATTCCCAGAGAACTTTGTACCAGAGCAACATCTTTCCTATGACAAAAGCATGGTCGAATATTTCGGCCGCCATAATTGCAAGCAGTTCATAAGAGGAAAGCCTGTGAGATTCGGTTATAAAATGTGGTCGCTAAACACATCTCAAGGCTACTTGATAAATTTCGCGATGTACCAAGTTTCAAATCCAAGGATCAACCCAGAATACATCGAAAAGTATCCGAAACCAACGGCACCGCTCTTTTGTATGCTGGACGAGTTTGGTAAAGAGGTTAGTGACAGAAAATAAGTGAAACTAAGTGGAAGCAAAAAAAGTTATTGTTAGAAATTAAGAGGAAACAAAGCGGAAGCAAAAAATTATTAACAGAATTAAGCTGCAAAAAAGGGGGCAGGAAAAAAAGCGTAAGCGAAACTCTTAAAAAACATCAATTCTATGCAGTGCTGAAAGGTGCATACAAACCCTGAGGGGAACAAGGCGCTAAGAGTGAAACCATCAACAGATGCCGATTATTCTTTTGTAATTTAACGATAAATCTTAAAATATGATTGTAGCGACCTTTTTACTTTGACTTTATCAAACTGGGATTTTTGCCGGCTCAAGGTCCAATGTAATAAAACACTTTTTTAAATATTTCCCAATATATTTCAATCTCCTTCGGAGATCGTCTTCAGGGGCTATAACAATAACAAACAAATATTCACATATAAAATAATTATTTTAAGTATAAGTTTAGTTCTGCTTTGAATATAAAAGAAAAGTGGAACAAAATCAAACAAATAGGAATTGGTAAGCCCAAAAGTGACCTGTCTCATCCCCCTGATGTCGACATCAACGAAATAAATAATACTTTTGTAAGACTACCAAACTCAGCCGACAATGTGTGTATTGATAACTACTCCGTGCGTGTTAATGTTGACACTAGCCCTTTCGAGTTTTTTTGTGTCGATAATTGTGATGTTGTCCAAGCCATACTTTCTGTGAAGTCTAACGCAATGGGGCTTGATGGTATATGTTCAAAGTTTTTAAAAGTCATTCTTCCCAAAATCCTTCCCCACATTACTTACTTGGTCAACTCAATTTTTGACGACCGGTGTCTTCCCAATATACTGGAAAGCTGCAAAAGTTATTCCAATCCGTAAACAAAATAATGAGTATCGACCAATAGCCATACTCCCTTTCCTCTCTAAGGTCGTTGAACGTATTCTACATGGACAAATCGTATCATATGTACATGAATACAAACTCCTGTCAGACAGTCAGTCCGGTTTCAGGTCAAAGCGGAGCTGTACAACGGCACTATTATCTGTGACAGAAGAAATTCGTGAGCGGGTGGATGAAAGTTACATTGCCTTCTTAACACTTCTTGACCACTCCAAAGCTTTCGATTCTGTAGACCACACTCTGCTCTGTAGGAAGCTGGAAAACCTATTTAACTTCACTGGTCATGCAGTTGCCCTTATAAGATCATATCTTGGCGATAGGACTCAAGCAGTATGTATAGATGGTGAAAAGTCTCACTTCCTTCATGTCTTAAGAGGCGTCCCTCAAGGCTCTATCCTGGGTCCTCTGTTATTTGTTCTGTACATCAATGACTTACCCGATGTCCTTAAGTATTGTAATGTTCATATCTACGCTGATGATATGCAGTTGTTTACGTGTTGTCCTCGTGATCAAACTAACTTGTGCATAAGTAACTTAAACCACGATTTGAATCAAATATTTTCATGGGCTGCTATGAATGGCTTATGTATAAACCCGAATAAGTCAAAATGTATTGTTATTCATAGAAGGTCTTTTCCCACTAATGATTTAGAGAATGTAGTGTTCGACAATTCCGTTATAGAATACGTAGATACGGCGAAAAACTTAGGTGTAATTTTTAACAAAACATTGACATGGAAAGACCATATTTTTAGAACGGTTGGGAAAGTGTATGGAATGCTTCGTACACTATGGTTAACACAGTATTTCACGCCTTTGCACATAAGACTACTTCTGGCTAAAGCGTACTTAATACCTACGCTACTCCATGGTTGTGTGATTTACTCAAACTGTGACTATCTGTGCAAGAACAAACTAAATGTTGTTTACAACAACATTGCTAGATATGTTTATGGATTGAAAAGATTTGACCACGTATCTCAACATGCTGAAAGGTTGCTAAACATTTCTTTCGAAAATCTTTTAAAAGTCAAAACACTGTCCTTCCTCCATAAATTGATACACATGAAGGAACCTGACTATCTATATCGTAAGCTTATTTTTCTGCAATCATCAAGATCGGTGCTTCTTCTTAAGCACATCAGATACCGCTCGCTAACCTCTGAGCACCAATTCTTTGTTACTGCAATACGTCTTTGGAACTCGCTACCTACAAGTCTTCGACTCTTAAGTAATGCTCTGCACTTCAGAAAAGAGCTAACGTCATTTTTTAACGACTCTTAAACTGGATCTCAAAATGTTGTTATTAAAATGTTCATTTCTAAGTCCTTTTCCTTTCTCTGTGTCTTCTTTCTTTATTTGTTAAATACTATTCAATCTATAACCAGCCAAAGGTTATCATCACTACTGCTGTCTTTTAATATTTATTAACTACTCTTCTTTAGTTTTAAGATTTACATTTACATACATAAATATTTCACTATTGTCCGTTATATTTAAGTTAATTTGATTAATCTAATTTATTATTATTATAAATGTTCAATTTTTATAGCTCATGCTATTCATGACTAGCACTGTTAAATAATTTGTCAAAATTGTTGTGCTAGGAACAAATTTTCAAATAAATCATACATACATACATACATACATACATACTCTCCAATTTGGGTAGTCCCTAAAAAGCCTAAGGCGAAAGGGGACAAACAGTATCGTATGGTTATAGAGTATAAACGGTTGAACGCTGTAACTATCGCCGATACTTACCCAATTCCCGATAAAAACGCGACTCTTTGTAGCCTTGGCCATGCCAACTTCTATACGACAATTGATTTGACTTCCGGATTTCACCAAATTCCCATGAAGAATTCGGACGTCCCAAAGACAGCCTTCTCCACAATGAATGGCAAATACGAATTTCTTCGGTTGCCATTCGGGTTGAAAAATGCGCCTGCCATTTTCCAAAGGATAATAGACGATGTCCTCAAGAAGTACATCGGAAAATTTTGTTACGTCTATATTAACGATATCATAGTATTTGGCAAGGATGCAGAGGAACACCTTGTTAATGTTGAAAAGGTTTTTGCAACACTTTGGGAGGCCAATCTTAAGGTTAATTTGGAAAAGACATGCTTCTTTGAAAAAGAAGTCGAATTTCTAGGCTATGTTATTACTCCCGATGGAGTACGCGCTGACCCAAAAAAGGTAGAAGCTATTAAAACGATTTCACCCCCGGAAAATTTGAAGGATTTAAAAAGTTTCCTTGGTATGACCTCATACTATAGGAAATTCATTAAGGATTACGCCAAGGTCGCCAAGCCACTCACCAACCTCACTCGGGCGAAAATGCACAGGTAAAAGCGAACGCGTCCAAAAAGCGATTAAGCTTAACAAAGTAGCGATTAAACTTAACAAGGATGCCTTAGAAGCCTTCTGCGAGCTGAAACAACTATTGATGTCAGCGGACGTATTAGCATTTCCAGATTTTTCCAAACCATTTAATTTGACAACGGACGCATTAAACTACGCAATTGGCGCAGTACTATCACAAGGATCAATAGGAGATGATAAACCGATAGCTTACATATCGCGGTCTCTAAACAAAGCCGAAGAAAACTACGCTACGAATGAAAAAGAGCTTCTAGCTATTGTTTGGTCACTGGATAATTTGCGCTCCTACCTTTACGGCGCAAAGAAAATTAGAGTTTACACTGATCACCAACCTCTGACATTTTCCTTGAATAATCGCAATTACAATGCACAGCTCAAGCGATGGAAAGCTCGTATAGAGGAATATAACTGCGAGCTAATTTACAAGCCAGGTCAGACAAATGTAGTCGCTGATGGACTCTCCCGTCTCAAGAGGGAAGTGAACGCACTCACTGACTCCATACCTGTACAACCATCGAGTACTATAGCTGACGCGGTATCTGAAACTGACACTGCTTCGGAGGGTACCATGCACTCCGCAGAGCAGGATAGCTCTGACCTCATACCTCACGTAGAGGCACCCATAAATGTGTTTAGAAATCAATTAATTTTTAGGCGGGGAGCGAGTTGCCAGTGTACAGAAGAGCCTCATAGGGGTTACAAGAGGTACTTTATCACAGTGCCTGTATTAAAGGTCGAAGCTATGTCACCGGTCCACAAAAATTACCTCAACCCAAACGTTATAAATGACATTAAAATTCCTGAAGATGACCTGCACAATTTGCAGGCTGTATACGTTAACAATTTCAGTAGATATAAAATTAGGATCACGCAGCGCGTGGTAGAAGATGTGACAATAGCTGTAGGGTATTCAACATTATCGAGAAGGAGCACAAGCACGCGCATCGAAATGCTCGTGAGAATAGGGAACAGGTACTGGAAAAATTTTATTTTCCCGCAATGTCCAAACAGATTAGGGAATACATTAGCCAATGCGAAACATGTAAATTGAACAAATACAATAGGCACCCTTCTAAGCCATATGAGCAACCAACTCCCATTCCTAGTTATCCGTGCGAAATCTTGCACATCGATATTTTCGAAATTGAACGACAAAAAAATTTCAGTTGTATCGACAAATTTTTTAAGCTCTTTCTAATCACAAATAAGTCATCTCTCTCATTTTCGAATGAACCTTACGATCGCGCTGCATTATTTTACAGCGCCATGAGCCTTGGTCATGGACAACGAACGCGGATTTTTGTCACCACTTGTATTAAAATATATCAGGTCCTTAGGGAGAGAAATATACCAAACGCCAACGCAGCGAAGTGAGGCCAATGGTCAGGTAGAGAGGCTACACTCTACCTTGATTGAAATATACCGCTGCCTTTCCGTTGAATTTCCTATATTAACACCTGAAGAACGCGTCGCAATAACTGTGAATAGGTATAATAACACGATATATTCGGTAATAAAGCGCAAGCCAGCTGATGTTTTTCTGAATAGGACAGCTAGGATAAATTACCAGGATTTAGCAAACTTCAGGGAGCGCACTAAAGAGGATATAGAGGCTCTTCTTCTACACCAACAGGAAAGTAGAAACTTAAGAAATAATAAAACACGTTCGCCTCAGCGCAACTTTGAAGTGGCGATGAATTATTCATAGCTAACAAACAAATAAAAAGCAAAAGCCAATTTATAAGAAAGAAGCTGTTGCGCAAAATAGAAATTCCAATATAACCACGCAAAGTAGGAAAAAATTCCACAAATCGGATATTAAAAATATCAAACTAAAACAAAAATGTCTATAAACAGACAAAATGTCCAAGGACACATTGAAAACTTACAAAAAACATAAGAGGCAAAGATTCGGCACTAAGGAGGAACTTCAAAACAAGAGCGGGCTTTTAAGTAGGACAAATCGTGCCTTAGTAGGTGGTGGCGCCATCGAAAATGACAAATGGCAATGCGACCTCCAAAACGCAGACACACGATCCCCATAGCTGGGTCGGGAAATGTTGGCTCCTCTGCTCGGAATTCAAGCACTCAAAAGCTCGGCAAAGCCGAAAAATTAATGATGATATAAAAGAGCATTGGTGAAGAGGAAGAAAACTCATGCATAGATCCCTAAGCCCCGGTGGTCCGAGTACAAATTCACTTTTGTATTCGATCTGTCGTATTGGCTCAATTCCAGTTCACTCGGTGGTCCGAGCGATATCAATCGAAGTGGTTCAATTCCTCCATGGGACTATTTTCACTTACGAAAGCTTATGTTCACTTTCAAAGGGGATACTCACGAGCCTTCATCATGTCATCTGAGTTTATGCCTGCGTTTCAACAGAAAAACAAAGAAAAAACGAAATAAAAAGGTAAAAAACCTGCAACAGAAAACGAGAGAAAAGTCAATTCTCAAAAAAATAACCAAAGTATAAGCCCTCGAGGATTTTGCCGAACCGAACTCCACTCATTAGTCATAGCAGTAGAATTTAAGAAATAGTCTACTTTACACTTGAAATGTTAATTACAATTTTGGAATCTAAAATCTACCTAAATTTTAAAATATAACCAATATTATTAAAATGAAATTTGAAATTTACTTAGACTAATACTTAAGTATACCTACCTAAAATTTAAAATATAACCAACAGTATTAAAATGAAATTTGAAATTTACTTAGACTAGTACTTAAGTATATAAAAGTAAAACTTTGAAATGTACATTTTTTAATAGCAATAGTCGACTATGTATTTCACTAGTTATAAGAATTATCTGTACTCCGACTCCTAGAATCTGCCTCAGTGCATCCGCACAAGTCTATGTGGTATTCGATCTCGACTCGCCCGTGGTAACCGTACGTGATGGGTACGGCTGGATAATCAAAGGCTACTTCAAATTAATTCATGTAATAAACCTAGTCCGTTATGAGGAAATAGCAAACCGCCTCGAATTGGAAGTCAAGAAACTGGATGAAACGAACGATCTCACAGACGTAATTTTTTTCACTTGAGTAAAACCCAAACCCAGCTCGAGGAGTTAAAAGACCCAAAGGACAAGAGAATTAAGCGATCAATCAACTGGATAAGATCGATTTGGAAATGGATAGCCGGCTCCCCCGACGCTTCTGACTGGGATGAGCTCCTACGAGCCCAAGACTCGCTAGTATCCAACAATAACCAACAATACAAGGTAAACTCTGAAACATTTAAAAAAAACGCATGAGTTATTGCAGGTTGTTAACGGCATCGTAACCAACACAAATGACATCATTGGCCAGAGTCATCTCATAAAGCTTTCACAAGAAATCCTTCAGAAAGTCATGATCATGAAGGATGACATGAACGAACTGGTGCAGGCCTGCCAGATGGATAAGGCAGGTATTGTCAACAGCAACCTACTAGACAAATAAGAGATCAATGGACTTATAAGCGAAGTAGATGTCCTTCCATACAGCAATGTGATCGAAACAATAGAATTCAGCGAACCTTCAATCTTCACCAACGGCACGATGCTACTCTACGTTTTGTCTATGCCAAAGCTGGCCCAAACGAAATTTAACCATCTGATCACCAGAGCAATTGTAAAGGACGGACATCGCATAAACCTGAAGTACAACACAGTCTAAATCAACAAAGAGCAGACGTATGGTATCAAGGATAACTGCACCCACCTTACAAGCGCAATGGTATACAAACAAAGAGCGCTGGACCTACTTCGAGAGGACGACTGTTTGCCACGTCTGCTCAAAGGTGGTAAAACTAGTTGCCGGTACATCAACTGCAATGACTCTACGATCGAGGTGATCAAGGAAGGCACGATTCTCACAATTTCAATAACACCGTGTGATCAGGTGATGCTCCCAATCACTTGAGCGGCTCTTACATCCTTCAACTGGACAATGAAACGATTCGCATTGGTGACACAACCTACTGAGTATGAGTAGTTCAAGAGTTCAAATATTCCCCTCTGTGCTATCTACTATTGCGAATAAAAGCCTTGCAGTTAACATAATCTTGTACACGAGATGACATCGGCAATGTTAAGCTCTTGAGGCACCTGAGGGACAAACAAATTGGTTCACCGCGTCGGAAACTTTGGGGCTACTTCTGCTCCTATTCATGATTTGGATAATTTGGAGGAAATTAACAACGGGACCAAAATTCTCAGAATTGCGACTGTCCATTAGAAGACAACATAAAGAGGACTCTTGTCCAAATCCTGATCTGCGGGACGCAGATCTTTAAAGGGAGAAGAGTTAACACGCGCCAGTTGCCCTAATTGCAACATTCCGACGTATGGCCAGTACATGTGCGCTGAGTCAGCAAATTATATTTCTCACAACATACGGCCACGCATGGCAACCTAACACCTTAATTCAAAGCCATAGTTAGTGACGACAATTAATACTTATGCTACGGAATTACTCCAGATGCACAGTCAGCAAAATTATATTGCACATAATTGTGAAATATACGCATACGGTACCTGTAGGAAGAAAACGACTTCAACATTCTCAGACAACGGGCTGTAAACAAGTTATACAAGAGGCGCGTCGCTGCTGGATATTGGGCTATATAGGGCAGTTGCGGCAAAGCAGGCAGTCGAGTTCGGAACGGGAATAGTGTTTAGTACTAATTAGTGTTACCTTTAATTGTAATTGGAAGTACATACAAATATACTTAATCATTACCTGTTAAACTTTTGTGTTGTGTTGTGTTGCTCATTGGGCAAGTTGACCCAACAAATAAATTTTTTTAACAATCAAGGACTATTGTCCTTTATCTTATATGTAACAGCCCACTCTGTCCAAACCCACCCAAAAAAAAATTATTATTTTTTGTTTCTATCACTTAAATGGCTAAATATAAGCAATACACAAAATTTCAACAGAATCCATGTATGTTAACGTTTCTGTCAGTAATGGGTTAAACCAGGTCTCTCTTAAGGTCATCTTTTTCTTTCGAGGCTATATTTAACTCGGAGAACATATTTGCCGCATCATCGATGTCTGTGCGTCGTTCCAGCTCTGTAATAACTTTATCGTAGAAATCTTGTATGCGTTTTCCTTTATCTGGAAGTCGTTTTTAAGTTGGCTCTAACGGAATCAGTCAGTTAGCGAAAGTCTAATATTAATTTTATATTGTTTTTTTTTACTTATTGGCCAGAAGTTTACTTTGACGTTCCTTCAGGTCCACAACTCCGATCGCGAAAGTTTGGTCAAATCTTTAACTGCATTATCTTGCTATATGGTTGGCGCATCGGCTGGTATTCTGTTCAAGGATGGCCGAGGGAGTGTAGTCATGTTAAATTAATTGTTTTTTACACCTTAATTAAACTAATGGAAGGATACTCACAAATTGCATGAATTAGCAACGCAATTTATTTTTGTTTATAACAACAACAAAACTATCAAATCCGTAAAACAGTGCTCCCAGGTAATCGATGTACCGCTCCATTGTGAAGGTCTACAAGTAGGATATGTAGCAGCCAGTGTTGCCAGGAAAAAATTTCTTTGGGGCTATAATCTAGAAAAAAAGGGCTAGAAAGAGCTAAATTTCTTCAGGAAAATCCAAAACCCGTTGCAAAAAGAGCTAAAAGTATATGTATGTATATTTTTCAATGTAAGTTTTCACATTTATTTCAAATCAAACTAAACTAACAAAAAAAATAAAAAATCAGGTACAAGAGAAGTACATAAATAAAACTGTACATTTTATATTTTTTAATATGTTTTTTTTAACTTTTGTGTGCCATTTGGCGGTATTGTATCGTTAAAAAGTAAGAAGTAGTTTTCACACTACTACAATGGCGGCTATAGGTTCGCCAAATATACGATTTGCCAAAATGTTGGCCAATAAAAATTAATTTAAATTTTTTCCAATTTTTTTGTTAAATTTTTAACGCACTAGGGGTGTACGAACCACCATTAAAATACACGTGTGTGATACTTAAGTTTATGTTGGGACGAGATATGTTTGAAGGGCCTTAGACTTCAAAATCTATGATTTCGTTCTCAGAATATGATTATTATTATAGCTACACTCATAAATATTTTTTGTGTTCACTAATTTTAAGAGACCGTTGTTTATTTCAAAGTCATGACAGCATTTATTCAGCCGTTTAAGACCACTTCTTATTGCCAACGTAACTAAACTCATTTTGTTTCTCTGTTTGCTTTTAATCAAACTCATGTTTCAAAACGTTCTTGAAACTTCAGCATTACTTAGTGGCAGCACAAGAAATGTAAGTACAAATCGAGCTCTTGAAATTATAATATTTAACATCAAACCAAAAACTGAATGTTGAAGTCACATTTTTCCAATTTTGGAGATAGATATTTTTCCACTGGATTTGCAATCTCGTTATTTCATCAGTGCTATACTTGTTTTTTTTTCGTTTGTGAAATATGAAAACCTTTGAGGTTTTGCAATTCTCAATGTGCTTTCAACAGAAAAGAATTCTATTTTGCTAAGCGTTTCTATATTGTGCGGGAAGCGTTGCCTTATTTGCTCTGTTAATTTAATTATGAAGTACGACATACATTACGTATCTTTGTTTCATGAATTCGTCAATAAATTTATCTTATTTTTTTATTCGTATATATTCTTCAAAGGTATTATGAAAGTAACGACGGGAGACAAAAATTTATTATAATCTGACGTTAAAGGGTCGAAACTCTTGGAGGTGACACTATCCTGTTGCACATAGCTGCAAAGCAAATATACACCTCATGACAAGTTTATCAATTAAAGTTTTTGTTATCAGTGGGGCACCGAGTTGCCACATCATACATAACGAAACAAATAAACAAAGCTTTGACACACATAAAACACATTACAAATTTCACAATACGTATTGTCGACATAGATTTCGAGCCGAAAAGGGGCAAACATTTTAAAAAGGACCAAAAAGAGCTAGGGGCCTTAAACCGTGGAATTTTTGGAGCTAAACGCAAAAAGTGCTAAATATGGCTCTCAAAAGCACGAAATGGCAACAATGGTAGCAGCACGCACATACCCAGTCCACGCTCACCTGATAAAATGCTTGTTTCTTGTTTGTCTGTTGTGGATGCTATTTGGCGCTTTGTACTTCTAGGATCCAAGAAAAGTGTAGTAGTCTGCTAACGAAATACTAGCGTAAAATATTTATCGTAAAATTACAAAGAAATGTCCTTAATTTACTTTCAAACGAGGGAAAGGTCTAGCGGGGGTCTTGCGGGGTCGACTGCTAATACGCTATCGAGAGAGGTGTCAAACGACAGCGCCTTGACATCAGTATTAATCATCCGAAGGCGGAAAATAAAAAATTTAAGTTCTTTCAAAGATATTAACGAAAAACCAAAAAATTACCCGAAAATTGTCCCTCCGAAATCGGAGGTGGGATCCATAGTATTTTTGCGCAGAACACATTTCGCATTGGCGGCCTTCGGCGGCGCTTTTAAAAAATTACCCTGGGTGGGTCCACACCGGTTTTGGGGACGCAACACTATATCCGCACAAACACTATGTTCACATTTTTTTTGTGGGTACGACAACATTACAACAACCACATGAAAATCGCCAACTTCAGCTGCAAATATCTCCGACAGGAGATAAATGTTTCTTTTCCGCCTTCGGGTTATTGTGTCAATGTCAACACGCGTCTTTTGACACCTCTCTCATATTTTGGTAGAGTATTAGCAGTCGACCCCTCAACTTGACTTTTACCCAAACGAGCTCTTAGTTACATCTCTCCTTAAAATCCAAATGTTTTGGACAATTTAAATTACAAATTGTGATACTTTATTACCGGGGACGATTGCTAAAACACGACCAAACCGTCGGGGGAGGTATTAATAGACGCCTTTTTGCCTCGCTTCCAATAATTCGAATACTTTTTCGCCTTTGGACTATTGATAAAGGACAAAACGCGTCTTATCTCTCCCTTTCCACATTTTTGGCCGGGTTATTGCAGTCGACCCTCGGCTTCAAACTGTTTTTCGCGGAGAAGTTTTGAACGGGTAGAAAAACTTAGCACACTGTGTTTGTATTCTTAATACTGGAATAACTACTGCGCTCCTCAGATACCCCAATTTCAGACTTTTGTAATAATTTTCTGTAGGACCCATTTAGGTGCACTACATTTTCATACTAAATTCGCTCAAAAGAATTTACCATCACAACACCCATATCTGATATTGCTCTGCTTTTTTTGTTTCCCTGCGTCGCTTTCCACCATTGTACAGGTTTACAAGTATGATATGTATGAGAGGGAAACAATTTCTTCCCTTTCTAACACACGGCAGTTTTGACACTTCGGTCCAGTGTCAAACTAGCGTGGAACCCAGTGGAACCTGCGTGGAACATGAGTTTTGACACTGAACGAAGTGTCAAAATTACCGGGTTGCTTCGTCGAAGCGACACAGGGAGCATAAAAGGGATCGGAATATCAGATATGGGTTGCTGTGATGGTAAATTGTTTTAAAACGAATTTAGTAGGAAATTTTAAGTGCACCCATGTGGGTCCTTCAGAAATTATAAAAAAGTCTTCAATTGGGGTATCTCAGGACGCGTAGTTATTTCAGTATTAAGAATACAACACGGGAGTTAAGTTTTTCTACACGTTCAACAGTTTCTCCGCGAAAACAGTTTGAAACCGAGGTCGATCTGCAATAACCCGTCACAAAAAGCGGAAAGAAAAATGAATGAACGCGTTTTGTCCTGTGTCAATAGTCCGAAGAGAAAAAGTATTCGAATTATTGGAAGCGAGGCAAAAACGCGTCTATTAATACCTCCCCACGACGGTTTTGGTCGTGTTTTAGCAATCGTCCCCGTAACAAGTATCACAATTTGTTATTAAATTGTCCAAATATATGGTTATTAAAGAGAGATGTAATTAAGGCTCGTTTGAAAGTAAATAAGTATATTTCTTTGTAATATAAGAAAAAAAAATTTTAAGCAGTTTTCGATAGCAGCTACTAAACTTTGTTTGGTCCTAAGGAGTACAACAGTGCCAAATAGTACATCCACAAAAAAAACGAACAAGAACAAGCATTTTATCAGGTGAGCGTGGCTGTGTATGTGCGTGCTGCTACATATCCTACTTGTAGACCTGTACAATGGCTTTCCACGACAGCAACCTCGGTAATTTTGACATTTCGCTCTTTGTGAAACGCATGTTCCGCAGGTTCCACTGAGTACCACAATAGTTTGACGCATAGCGGAATGATACAAGGTGGCAGCAAGGTGACATACTACACACATAAATAAAAATTCTATGTACTTTCTGTTTGTAAATTCGATGGACAAATGTCAACATCGTACGGCACCGAAAGTAATGTTATCAAATCAAATAAAAAAAGTTTTTACATCAGCTGTTCCATGCTGCTACCTTGTATCTTTGCGCCATGGTTTGACACTGACCGAAGTGTCAAACGACAGTGTGTAGAAAGAGAAAGAATTTTTTCTTCTCATCACATATCCATACTTGTCAACCTGTACTACTGGTACATTGTGAATCAAACTAAGTGTGATGTCTTATCTGTCAACTGCCTGAAAGGTAGTTCAATATGGCTACTTTTTAGCGTTTTGACAGGTAGTTCAATATGGCGGCGCATAGGGCCAGCTATCTTCACGGGTGATAGAAAGAGATACAGAATGAGACAGCGATAGTCATTACAAATCAGTGATCCAATCACTTTGGAATTTTGACGTCTATGCAGAAGATATCAAACTTAGTTTGATTCACAATGCTAATGGTACCGCTCTTCGATAGTCGTTGAGGCCCAGGCAAACTTGCCTTATCTATATCCATATAAAACAGCTGATCCTGGATTAATTAATCCTTGCATTCCATGAACAGTGAACCAGATACCGATAAAAATTTAGCATGAAAATGCAACAAATTGATCAATACGGATCACATTTTTGTTGCATTTGCATGTTAAATCTCTATCCGTATCTGGTTCATGTCTCATTGGAACACGAGGTATGATCACGTTAACCTTGCTAGGGTCTTATGCTATCATTTTGACAAAGACGTTATGGTACGGTATAATTGAGGTTGTATGAAGCATTCCACGTACGGGGAAATCGTATGCATCTTCTGCTAGTACGCTTCTAAAAACGGGAGTTGTGTCAAAAGACGCGTTTTGGCCTTCATTTCAAAAATCCGAAGTAGGAAAAAATTTGGCAGTTCGTTATTTTAGCTCACAAGCAGGGTTTCCGCTATTTAAATTTTTAGTAACCAGATTTTCAAAAAAGTTACCAAAAGTGGAAAATGGTAACCAACCGAAAGATTGCGTTTTTGCTAGCGGCATAGATATTTATTTTATTTTATCGTACATATAACGTAAACAAAGTACACGTTTTAGAGACAAATTAAGAATTCATTTTTTTACATAAAATTTTATAAAACAAAAAATAAATCATGTTATTACACATGTAGTGTGTATGGGTATGAACAATATTTTTTACATGAGATGTAATTACAGACGTAAATGTGTAATGAGATCAAAAGCAAATGCAATTATAAATAATATAAATACATTCGATTAAAAATAATTTTTAGACGACAGAAAGATTGCGCATGTCAACAAAGGATCAGCTGTTTTTTATCGGCAATTTTTACGTCATTTTCCTTTAGCTTTTGTTTTTTCTCTCTTTCTTTCATTCGCTCACCAGTCAACTGTGACGTAGATGCGCAGAACGAACAATTTTTAACACGTGAATGCGCAATCTTCTGGGTGTGATTTGTGGGTAATAAGTAACCAAAAACGTCAACACTGCTCACAACTGCTAAAAAAATAACCCTGGGTCGGTCCAACACTGGTTAGGATTAGTGATGGACGATATGACTATTTTGAGCTATCAGTGAAAATAGATATGGCTATTTTTGAATCAGGCTATTTTTTGTAGATATAGCGATCGCTTTATTTTAACAAGCGATTCTATACAAAAGATAATGATGGGCGATACAACGATTTTGAGCTATCAGTGAATATAGATATAGCTATTTTTACAGCTATGGCGATCGCTTTCATATACTTTGATAAGCGAATCGGCAATTGTTTGTATACTTGGATATAAAAAATTAATGTTTAAGTTTGTTCACCGGAGTAGATTGAATGTTATACATTAATTTAATTTAGTATACAGAATATATGAACCAAAATTGGACTAAAAAGACAAAAATATGTACCTTTTATTGTAAACTGATGTAATGTGAAATTCTAATTTTCTGAGATGTTATGATGTTTTTATTATTAGGCTTACGATAATATGTTCAGTCTCGTATTACACTCAACGAGATGAAACTAGCTGAAATAGATGTCTATGCATCTTTGTTTTATAAATTTTGCTAATTGAAAATGCTTTGATTTTTAAATGTAAGATGAATCAACCCGAAATAAATCTGTATATGTAACACTATAAAAACATGATTTATTTACTATATTATACTATACCGATGTATTCAGAAATACTCCGTATGAATTTATTCTGAAAATTGTATTTGGCTGCATAATATTTCTATAGTAAAGTGAATCAATTTTTAATGAAAAATACAGAGCAAAATATAGCAAATTCTTCAAACTATTATAAAAATATTCTTTAGCAGAAAATTAGCCACCCACTTCAGTGCCCTAGAAATTAGCCGGGCAATTCAATCATATACAAACCATATGACAAAGCTTGAATTGCATTCTCCCAAAAAACTTAAATTTTGAGTTAATCTGTTTACAATAAGACGAGTGATATATTTTTCTATAGCTCTTTTATTTTTCCATCAAAAGCACAAATTTTATAAAACTGTTAACGGCTACAGCCTAGAAGTATTAACTTATGAATAACACATGCATTAGTTTCATGTCCGAATCAGTTTTAGCAATCGTAAAATATGCTATTGTTTTTTTGATTAGGCCAACGTCCCATTATATTTCTATACCCTCCTGTGTTTGCGATTCTTTTAATTTTTTATCGTATTCTGTTTCCAGGCGCACTAGTGGATCAAAAACTTTCTCGTATTGATAACCATATTCATAACTCAATAGCACTTGTGATGGTTCAGTATCTATACCTGGCTTCTCTAAATCCTGAAATGTTGCATCAATATTTTCCTTCCATAATTCCTCTAATTTGTTTATTTGTGCTGCTGATATTTGTCGTGCACGCCACTGCCCTTGCTCGGTAGGCACCTTAACCAACCACGGCAAAAACGAACGATCAGTTTTAAGTAGCTTCCATTGTTCTTGATGCCAATTCATATACATTACGTACGCCACACGAGTAACATTTTAGTACTGTTTCTCCAAGTGGACCTTCAGAATGTATGTTTAGCCCTCACCGAAAGATTAACAATTTGGGATCCAGATGTGCATAAACTTTTTTACTCAGTCCGAAAGTAAAGCACACAGATGAGTAGTGATGAACGATATTTCACTATCGATGATTGCATCCCCGCTATCACTATTAAGGCTGTTTTCCATTATGTCAAAACTACTGACATCAAATATTGACATCATGTGACAGCTGGTCATTTGGTGTCAAAAGCGTTTTCATTACATCTCCTTAACTGACACAAAGTATGAGTGTCAAACGCCTTCGTCAAAACTACGCGTCAATTGATGACCTTCCGTTTTCATTTCTGATGTCAAACCTTACGTGTCAGTTGATTGACATTCCATTTTCATGTTTGATGTAAAAGCCTAAACGTCATATTTTGGCAGATGATCAGCCTTATATAAATATAAAGAATATTAGAAAGTAAAATAATATAAACAAATAAAATGCGTAAAAATATAAAAATTAGTATAGCTACTGCCGCTCTTTGTTTGGTAACATCGCTACGAGCTTGGAAAAAAAGGTATAACCAAAGAAACCCGAAACAGTGGTGGATTCGACCCGGTCTGCGGAATAGAGAGACATGTGGGTTTTATTCTACGTTGCGCACTAAGCTGGTCAAGCGGGATCCAAAGTGGCTAAGCAATTTTTTGCGATTGTCTGTGGAAGATTTTGATTTTCTTGTGGAGCGCCTCACTCCATATATTTGCAAGAAAAAAACAGTTTTTCGAAAACCTATTTCGGTTGGCGAAAGAATTGCTGTTACTTTGCGTTATTTAGCAACTGGCGACAGCTTTTCTAGTCTGATGAGTATTTTCCTTCTGGGGAAAACCACCATTTGTAAGATAATACATGAGACATGTCGGGCTCTTTATACTGTTTTAGGAGAAGAATTTTTAAAGGTGGGGAGCGTAACATGTGTATTCCTGCAAAAAGCGTTAAAAAATATGTTTTATCTTCCGTAAAGGTTCCGAGCACCCATGACGAATGGACGAAGATTGCTGACCGTTTTAACGAGCGATGGCATTTTCCTAATTGCTGCGGGGCATTAGATGGAAAGCATATTGCTATTCAAGCTCCATCAAACTGCGGTTCGGAGTATTTCAATTACAAAAAGTATAACAGCGAAGCGTAATGGAATGTAGCGAGGTTTTTCTGATATTAATATGGAAGGGTTTTTTGTTTACATATTTATTTTGGAAAAGCCACATGCTCTTTTGAAGAGGAAGCTATGTATGTATTTATGTACGAATTAATAAAATTAACATATATGTTTAAACAATTTTGCATGCACAGATTTCCTGTGGATGAAATAAAAATACCTGAACAATTTTCTGTACTTAAATTGTAATTTTCTGAACTTGAAATATAAATTTTTTGAACAAGAATTGGAAATTTCTGTACTTGAATTGTAAATTTCTGAACTTAAATTGGAAATTCTGAACTTGAATTGTAATTTTCTGAATATGAATTGGAAATTTCTGAACTTAAATTGTAAATTTCTGAATTTAAATTGTAATTTTCTGAACCTGAATTGTAATTTTCTGAATATGAATTGGAAATTCTGAACTTAAATTGGAAATTCTGAATTTGAATTGTAATTTTCTGAGCTTGAATTTTAATTTTCTGTATATGAATTGTAAATTTCTTAATTTAAATTGTAATTTCTGAACTTGAATTGTAATTTTCTGAATGAATTGGAAATTTCTGAACTTGATGAAATTTCTGAATTTGTAATTTCTGAACCTGAATTGTAATTTTCTGAATATGAATTGGAAATTCGACTAAATTGGAAATTCTGATTTGAATTTATTTTCTGAACTTGAATTTTAATTTTCTGTTTTGAATTGGAAATTTCTAACTGAATTGTCAATCTGATTTAAATGGAAATTCTAAATATGAAATGGATTTCTGAACATGAATTGTAATTTTCTGAACTTGTAATTTTCTGAAATGAATTGGAAATTTCGAACTTGAATGTAATTTTCGAATATAATTGTAAATCTGAACTTAAACTGGAAAAAGTGTAGTGGTACTTCAAATGAAAATTTGTGCACTGTGTCCAGGTATGGTTATAACACTAAGTACTGAGCTTTACAGTTTGTTAAATTACGCATACAAAGAAAATAAATAAATTAATTACTTCATTAGCAGAGAAATAAATTTGAATTCATTTATAATGGTGGAACCATTTGCGTACACTTTTTTCTTTAATATAACTTAAGTCCGCTTACAGGTATTTCTTTTTTTTGCAATTTTCACCAATTTTGCCTACAGTAAAATTACTCAACTACTTTTCTATAAAAGCCGTCGAATTTTCGTAAAAGTAAAGTTTTTTTTTAAGAATTTTTAAAACTGTTTTTAGTATGCTGCAGCTAGCAGAACATTGGTAAAATGAGCGGACGGAAAAATTAATTAATGAAGTGGAGTCGAGGGAAGGGACCTGGAACTTCTTGTCCAAAGAATATAAGGACAGGAATGCCAGGGAAGCCCTTTGGCAAGAAATTGCAGTTATTATGTAGCTGCCTAGATCAGTGGTATCCACAATATTAATATTAATAAAAATTAAAATTACTGTCGTAAATACAAATTGTTACCTTTATTCACAAAGGCCATAACCTACATTTTTTCCGAAAAAGCAAAAAAATAATTGATGTTTGCTTCTCCTGTAAAACTTGAAATATGTTGGTTAGGGCCTTTGTGAATCAAGGGGACGATATACATATGCGTTTTCTTTAATACAAGGTGTCAGACGCGGTATGTTAATTGGAGTCCTTTATAAATTAAATAAATTTCCGTTGAATGGATCCTTAATCCATCAGATATTCTGCTGGATAGACCTGTAGAAGAATATAAATTAATAAGATCATCCATATGCAATGTAAGTATTCACCTCTGTAAAGCCTTTCTGAAATGTGAGTACAACCTCATAAATATTTGATTTAAATTCGTGTGCATGTTGGGGGTTTGCGGCTTCTCACAGGCGCTCAACAACTTTGGCGTAACCATCCTCATGACAATTGTCATATCTTCGTCGCTTTGTGCCTGATGTGGATGGTGTCGGAGAGGACTCTTCTGGAGAAGCAGATGCAGATGGAATGCAGATCCAAGTGATGGGATTTGGCTTTTCTAAATTGAAATCATACACATATTTTGGATGAGTCAGTATTATTAAATGAGGAGTGATTAAACAAAAGGCCGTATTGCCATTTTCCACTCAATGCGGGATTTTAATGAAATAGGCCCGGAAAACAAAATTACACATGTTGTCTTCAATGGAAACTGCTAAAAGACGCTACTTCCTATATAAAAGATCTGTCAAAAACTAAATTTCATAAAAAAGGGCATATTTCTTTGAGTTTCAACCAAGAGGAAAAAGAAACTCCATCTGCGGTATACGCTTACTGACACGCTAGCCGGAAATGTTTTGACAGATAACCGAACGATTTGTCAATTCAACTGTCGGTAAGCGTTTACCGGAGATGATGAAAACGGCTTAGTATTAGAATTTCATGTGAAAGAAAATCGCCAATCGCTATAATCGCTTTTGGCGATATTCTGCCAGAGGTGATTGTCATTCAAAAGAATCGAATGAAGGAAAATCGCCAATCACTGATATATTTGGATTGCAATAGCTATAGCTATTAGCGATTCTCAATAGCGGCGATGCAATCACCAATAGCGAAATATCGTTCCATCCACTACTGCGTATGCATGTATGAATTTACGTATGTATGTTCGCGAACGAGATGAGAGAAAGAATAACATTAGATAAAACGAACTAAAAGAACAAATGAACTGAAATCGAAGATCTAGTTCACTTGTTCAGTTGAGAGACCCGGTCAATTGAACAAGTTCAGAACGCAACGACCCAACTATATATCGTTCTGTCATGGTTTTATGGTTATAAGTCACAATTAATTGGCCTTTTAGAGAAAAGCTTCGCAGAAAATGTTTTTATTTAAACCTAGTAAAAGAAATTGCATCGGCTGTACTAAAAATTTTGACATTTGCCACATTGCTTTTTCCACCTGCTGAAGTGCAGGGATTTGCAAATAAGTGATATAAATTCAAGCACCCTTCTTTTTGCATTCACAGAGGAAAAGGTAGGCATTAACGTTTCGTTTACATGCTTTAATAACAATTTCTTATATTTTATGACAGGGCATCAAACATGACGGAACAGGAATTACTCATCCAATTTCAAACGCTCGGTATGGGCGAACAGAAGGCCAAAGAAACCTTAAAGAACGCAAATGTTACCAAAAATTTGCAAATGGCACTGGCTGAAGTTAAGAATTTGCCTCTGGGAGAAGGAGTTGGTATGCTGCTCTATCATATGGCTAGTAAAATAAAGCCACAACTGGCTAGTGATCTGCCATTACTCACGCGCTATATTGTAGAGCGTAAATTAGATACAACTTTACGCGTGGATGCGGCTCTCGAATATTTGATGAAAAATATACAAAAGAAAGGCGTAGCTATCAATATACAGGAGTTTGAAGAGGCATGTGGTGTTGGTGTTGTTGTTACACCCGAAGAAATCGAGCGTGTTGTACAAGAACAAGTAAAATTGTTTAAAGATGTGTTGCTGGAACAACGTTATCACTTCAATGCGTTTAAAATTATGCAAGAGGTACGTGGACAACTGAAATGGGCAGATGCGAAATCAGTGAAGGCTGCAATAGATGTGGAAATTTTTGATTTGTTAGGCCCAAAAACGGACGAAGATCTAAAACCACCATCCAAAACAGAGAAAAAGAAAGATAAACCAACCACAAATGGCAACAACGTAAATGTCTCTCAACTTACCAATGCTAGCGCAGAGAGCACTGATGGCGCAAACACTATTGCCGAACTCATGCAGAAAAAAGTGCATTTCCATGCGCCCGGTGAGAATTATAAAACTGATGGTTATGTGATAACGGAACATACAGAACGTCTACTGAAGGAACATTTAAAACAGACTGGCGGTCGTGTACAAACGCGCTTTCCACCCGAACCAAATGGTATTCTACATATCGGACATGCTAAAGCAATCAATATAAATTTTGGCTATGCTGCCTCAAAAGATGGTGTTTGCTATCTGCGCTATGATGATACAAACCCTGAAAAGGAAGAAGAAAAATTCTTTGTGGGTATTCTTGACATGGTGGAGTGGTTAGGCTACAAGCCATACAAGATAACACATTCGTCAGACAACTTTCAACAATTGTATGAGTGGGCGTTAGTATTGATACGTAAAGGTTTGGCCTATGTTTGTCATCAGGGTGCAGACGAAATGAAGGGATTCAATCCAAAACCAAGCCCCTGGCGCGAACGTCCCATTGAAGAGTCATTGCAACTCTTTGAAGATATGAAAAATGGCAAAATAGATGAAGGTGCTGCTACGTTACGTTTGAAGCTCACTTTGGAGGAGGGCAAGGTGGACCCCGTTGCCTATCGCATAAAGTTTATACCCCATCACCGGACCGGAAATGATTGGTGAGTATATATATAGCAGCAAAAAAAATCAAACTGACATAATCCGGCTATAGGTGCATCTATCCAACATATGATTATACTCACTGCCTTTGCGATTCTATTGAAAATATCACACATTCGCTTTGTACCAAGGAGTTTCAATCACGGCGTTCCTCTTATTATTGGCTTTGTAACGCACTTGACATCTATTGTCCCGTACAATGGGAGTATGGACGTCTTAACATGAATTATGCACTGGTATCTAAGCGTAAAATTGCAAAACTAATCACCTCGGGGATTGTCAGTGATTGGGATGATCCTCGTTTGTTCACATTAACAGCTCTACGTCGTCGAGGTTTTCCTGCGGAAGCGATTAATAATTTTTGCGCACAAATGGGCGTCACGGGCGCACAGATTTCAGTGGATCCCGGTATGTTAGAAGCCGCTGTACGTGATGTACTTAATATAGCGCACCCCGTAGGCTTGTAGTATTGGAACCTTTAAAAATCACACTCACTAATTTCCCACATGACAAGCCGATTGAATTGGAGGTACCTAATTTTCCACAAAATCCTGAATTGGGTAGTCATCGTATTATATTGGATAGAATTATATATATTGAACAAGGAGATTTCAAATTAGAACCTGAAAAAGGTTATCGGCGTCTTGCTATAAACCAAACTGTTGGTTTGCGCCACGCTGGTTTGGTTATATCTGTGAACGAGGTTATACGAAATCCACAAACTGGAGGCGTATTAGAACTTATTTGCGAATGTGCATCTGCAGAAAAAGCCGAAAAACCAAAGGCATTTATACAATGGGTCTCACAGCCTGTAAAATTCGAAGTAAGACTCTACGATCTATTGTTCAGGCACAAGAACCCTGAAGATACCAACGAAGTACCAGGTGGTTTTTTGTCTGATATCAATCCGAATTCTTTAACCATATTAGAAGCCTATGCTGATCGTGCACTATCTAACGTGAAAGTATATGACAAATTTCAATTTGAACGAATTGGATTTTTCTCAGTGGATCCCGATTCATCTAAAGATTATGTCGTATTCAATCGCACAGTGGGCTTGAAGGAAGATGCTGGCAAGAAATAAAGAAAGAGCTTACAGTTAATTATTCTAATTTAAATGTTTGATAAACAATTTTTCTCGCTAATTTTGTGTTTATTTTAGTGTTTAACATTAGTTCTCTTAATACAAAAGCAATCAAAATTCCCTGTTTTTAATACTACAAAGAACAAATGCATAATTTTTATTTCTTGCCTTCCACCATTATAATATGGTAACCAAACTTCGTTTTGATAGGCGGGTCTGTGTACACAGGGTTATTTACATTTGATACTGGCAAAGCGAAGGCGGCATCTTGAAACGGTCCCACCATAGCACCACGAATTTGCCAACCTAAATCACCACCCTGCCTCGCCTTATCTTCACTGTACGCCGCCGCAACTTCAGGGAATTTCTGTCCAGCTTTCAACTTTTCTAAGGCTTCTAGAATTTTACCTTGCTTTTCGCAAAGTATATGTCGCACTTTAACCGCATTTCCACCCTTTTTCTCCTTGCCTGTACGAATAATCAAATTAATTTTAAGTCATTAATGAAGAGTGTGCTTTTACCTTTATCTTCAGCTGCTGAGCTACTGCCTTTTTGCTACCCGAGGCTTTATTATCTTTACCGCCACCTTTTGCTTCCTTTTTCGGTGGCATTTTGTTAGTTGTTTATTACCTGGTTGATCTTGCCTTTCCTAGACGGAACTTATGGGCTTTAAGGTTGTTTGGCAACAGCTGGTTATTTGTTTGTTGTACACATGTATCGTTCCGCCATGGTTGTACAGCAGCTGTTCATAAAGCGGCAATTACCCACCGACGTGTGCCGTACGTACGGACGTTTGTCGTACGAAACACGTTTGACCGAACCCTCAAGCCCGTAGGAATCAATGTGTGCGTCTGTGTACATGTACATAACATATTTGTGTTTGTATTGTTTACAGATAAGGCGGGAATTAATATTAAATAAATACAAATAGATTACATATTTATAATCTGCCCTTTTACATAATTGTTTCGAATTATTTTCACAATTTTTCAGACTTTAATTAGGTGTTTTTGCATAAAACTGCAAACGGTCAAAAATTAGCGCACAAAAGTTTATTAGGCAACTCTGTCTAGTGAGGGAGCGATCAGCTGACACGTTCTTACGGAAAAATTCAAAATTGTTTTGATTTCTACGTTGCTGGCATGGTTCAACTATATACAGGTTGGCTCATCTGTAAAGCAACAAAATATGTCTGTGCAAATTGTCAAAATCTGTGTATTGGTGTTGGTGCGAATGGTATGGAATGGAAACATAAAACTTAGCAGTTTTTGTATGTGTAAGTAAAATGTTGCCAGTGTGTTGGTTTCATTTTGAGTTTGCCATCTCCTTTTGACAATCCCTTCGACCATGCAATGACATAAATAAAATCAGCTGATGAGATGAGCCAACCTGTACATAATTGAACCATGGTTGCGGGCTACGTACGTACGGGCGTTGCACGTCGGTGAGTTTTCGTTTACACTGCACCAAAGCAGAGGATAAATACAATAAGAGGCGTCACTCGTTATATTTTTGGCATTTACTCGATGTATACTGAGAGGTAGTCGCTACTTTTTTTTGGGCGAGATGTTTATAAATGTCTTCTATACATTTTCGTGGGGTATTTGTGTTTATTTTTCAACTGTATTTAATTAATTTATTTAATTCTCTTTCCAAAAATCACAGTTGCACAAGGGGCCTACACGGCATGGATAAATGCGAGACAATTAAAAATGTCCCTCTCAGAAAACATTCAGCATCATTTTTTCAATTTCCAGCGAGATACTCGCCACCAAATAACGAGTGACGGCTCTTATTGTATTCATCCTCTTTGGTCGAATCAAAGAGGATAAATACAATAAGAGGCGTCACTCGTTATATTTTTGGCATTTACTCGATGTATACTGAGAGGTAGTCGCTACTTTTTTTTTGGGCGAGATGTTTATAAATGTCTTCTATACATTTTCGTGGGGTATTTGTGTTTATTTTTCAATTGTATTTAATTAATTTATTTAATTCTCTTTCCAAAAATCACAGTTGCACAAGGGGCCTACACGGCATGGATAAATGCGAGACAATTAAAAATGTCCCTCTCAGAAAACATTCGGCATCAATTTTTTCAATTTCCAGCGAGATACTCGCCACCAAATAACGAGTGACGGCTCTTATTGTATTCATCCTCTTTGGTAAAATCAAAGAGGATAAATACAATAAGAGGCGTCACTCGTTATATTTTTGGCATTTACTCGATGTATACTGAGAGGTAGTCGCTACTTTTTTTTTGGGCGAGATGTTTATAAATGTCTTCTATACATTTTCGTTGGGTATTTGTGTTTATTTTTCAACTGTATTTAATTAATTTATTTAATTCTCTTTCCAAAAATCACAGTTGCACAAGGGGCCTACACGGCATGGATAAATGCGAGACAATTAAAAATGTTCCTCTCAGAAAACATTCGGCATCAATTTTTTCAATTTCCAGCGAGATACTCGCCACCAAATAACGAGTGACGGCTCTTATTGTATTCATCCCTCTTTGGTCAAACGTTGATCATACACCACTCAGTGCAATATCATATATTTGATCCCGACATCAGACGCAGGGACAGTTTCTTAGAACGTCACGGCTTATCTGTCTGGTAAGGCGATGTAAACCTAGAAATCATCAACATCTACATCCCTCCTGTCACCCCTTGCCCCAGTGGATACCGCCCTGATATCAGAGTACTACTCACTGGCGATAATCGCATTATCTTAGGCGATTGCAATGCCCATCACGATCTTTTGCATTCCAATCTTCAGGCGGACAGCAGGGGTGATATGTTGGCGGATCAAATGGAGGAAACGACGTTCTGCACAATAAACGGAGACGCCCGGTGACTCGTGGCTCCCTTCGTTGTGTTGTTGTTGTTGTTGTTATTGTTTTTTGTAGCGATAAGGTTACTCCCCGGAGGCTTTTGGGAGTGTTAACGATGTGATGGTCCTTTGCCGGATACAGATCCGGTACGCTCCGGAAAATGAGCTTGACCCACGATGGTGGGTTCAATGAAAGGACCCGTTAATGTAATCTCAAGAAACGAAACTATTGGCTTTGTACTTTGATCTGCTTCATTTGCACAAGCTTCATACGCCCATTTTTCAGCATTATTGCAAACAGAATACCAATCACCACGATAGTTGTGACAGAGGAAAACACTTGAGCTGGAAACGGCATGTGACTGAAAGTGCAAGCGCTGGTTATTTGTTTTGTTGCACACATTTATCTTCCGCCATGGTTTTGGTTGTACAGCAGCTCATTGTGAATGATGACAAAGTGTGATCTCTTCTGCATAAACGTCAAAATTCCAATCCAATCCATCAACCTGATTCGTATTTGACTATCGCTGTCTCATTCTGTATCTCTTTCTATCACCCGCTGAAGATAGGCGCCGCCATATTGAACAGCCTGTCAAAACGCTGAAAAGTAGCCATATTGAACAGCCTGTCAGGCAGTTGACAGATAAGAGATCACACTTTGTCATCATTCACAATGCAGCAGCTGTTCATAACATAGTACAGGTTTACAAGTATGATATGTACGAGAAGGAATCAATTCCTTTCTCTTTCTAACACATTGCAGTTTGACACTTCGGTCAGTGTCAAACTATTGTGGAACCTGCTTGGAACATGCGTTTGACACTGAAAGAAGTGTCAAAATTACCAGGGTTGCTATCGTGGTAAGCGACGCAGGGAAACAAAAAAGGAGCGGAATATCAGAAATGGGTTGCTGTGATGGTAAATTTTTTGAACGAATTTAGTATGAAAATGCAGTTAACCTATATGGGTCCTACAGAAAATTATACAAAAGTCTTGAATTGGGATATCTGAGGACGCGTAGTTATTCCAGTATTAAGAATACAAACACGGGTGCTAAGTTTTTTTACCCTGTTCAAAAGTTCTCCGCGAAAAACAGTTTGAAACCGAGGTTGACTGCAATAACCCGTCCAAAAATGTGGAAAGAGAAATGAAAAGACGCGTTTTGTACTGTTATCAATAGTCCAAAGGAGAAAAAGTATTCGAATTATTGGAAGCGAGGCAAAAACGCGTCTATTAAACCCTCCCCGACGGTTTTGGTCGTGTTTTAGCAGTAGTCCTCGGTAATAAAGTATCCCAATTGGTTAATTAAAATTGTCCAAAACATGGATTTTATAGAGATATATAATTAAGTGCTCGTTTGAAAGTAAATAACGATATTTATTTGTAATTTTACGATAAAAATTTTACGCAGTTTTCGTTAGCAGCTACTACATTTTTCTTGGCCCTAATAAGTACAACAGTGCCAAATAGCATCCACAAAAAAAACGAACAAGAACAAGCATTTTATCAGATCAGCGTGGCTGTTTATGTGCGTGCTGCTACATACATCCTACTTGTAAACCTGTACTATGCAGTGTTGCCAGGTGATGAAAAAAAGAAGCTACATTGGCAAAAAAAAAGGTTAGAAAAGGCTAAATTTAGAAAAAAAATAAGTAAAAAAAGGCTGGCATTTTTTTGGTTAATTCATTAATTTTTTTTTATATTTTAGTTTTACACATTTGTAAATAAAAACTTATAAACATAACTTCTTGTTTCAAAACATATCAGGCACATTTTCCTTGACTAGCGCATGGAATTACTTTAAATGATTGCATATGTGTATATACATAAAAAAAATATTACAAACTAATTATTTATATAAAATATTCCCCGTCTGAAGAATCAGAAGAGCTAAAGTCTGCGTATAAAGTTTGGCTATTTACCATAGATATGAGATCATCGGTAATTTCAAAATCATTACAACATTTAGATAAGCGTTTTAACGAGCATCTAATATTAAGCAGCACATTAAGCATTTTAATTTTTAGTTTGTTCCTTAATTTAGTTTTCAGAATTTTCATGCAACTAAAAATGCTTTCAACCTCCGCGTTACTGAGTGGTTATACTAAAAAACTAAATATGAATTCGACAAGTTCTAAAAAAGGAGGTTCGTTTAATGCATTTTTATGTTCCCGGACTTCCGACCAAAATTTCATGGTGGAGTGTACATTTTTCCATTGTGTAGTTATAAGTTTTCGCCACTGCAGCTCTATTAATGCTATTTGACTTGAAGAATAACTATACTTCTCTTTTTCAAAGTAAGAAAATACATCTGGCTTTGAAACTTTCAACGAATTTTCAGCAGAAAAAGAATTAAACCCTTGTAGAGAACTCATATTATTAGGTATTAGGTGTTCACAGGAACTATTGAAATTACTTTATTTTAGAAATTATTAAAAATACATTAGGAGTAAAAAAGGCTAGAAAAAAGTCACGAAGCTAAACCCAAAATTTCGAGGCTAAAGGCAAAAAAAAAGGCTAAATCTAGCCTCGAAAAGGCTAACATGGCAACACTGGTACTATGGTTCATAAAGCGGCAATTACCCAACGACGTGTGTCGTACGAAACACGTTTGACCGAACCCTCGAGCCCGTAGGAATCAATGTGTGCGTCTGTGTACATGTACATAACATATTTGTGTGTGTATTGTTTACAGATAAGCACTGTTGCCATTAACCATTTTGCTTGCATGCATTTTTATGGAAACATCAACTTTTTCCAATTTAATTTTTGATGTTGTAAAAGGCTGCAATTAATATTAAATAAATATAAATAGATTACATATTTATAATCTGCACTTTTGCATAATTATTTCGAATTATTTTCACAATTTTTCAAACTTTAATTAGGTGTTTTTGCATAAAACTGCAACGGTCAAAAATTAGCGCACACAAGTTTACTAGGCAACTCTGTCTAGTGAGAGAGCGATCAGCTGGCACGTTCTTACGGAAAAAATCAAAATTGTTTTGATTTCTACGTTCCGGGCTACGTACGTACGGGCGTTGCACGTCTAGGGATGCAAATTTTGAGGAGCAACATCGATACATCGATGTGTGCTTTCAAAGCAAAAATTTCAAATTCAAATTTTCGCCTGGGTCAAATCAGCAGCGCTGATGGGAAATACTTATGTAGAATTTAGCTGCTGGCTCTACCTCTAGGAGCGATATACCAAAATACTGATAAGTAATATTATTTTTATTTATATTTTCTTCTTTATTTATTGTTTTATTCAATTCCATCTGAGACCAAACATTTACTTATATACATACATATAAGATATTTGTTAAGCAATTCATTCAAATAAGACAACATGTCAATATATATACATGTATAACATAAATTATAATAAGAAAACAGAAAAAACTGAGATCAGGCAAAAGGCCAAAAATTCACTTAACATTTTTCATACTTGTACTCATCGTACATAAATACATACATTACGAATTTATTTATTAAATGAACATACAATTCGATAAAAAATTCATTGAAAACAGGCAGCATGGTTATGCATATACATATACAACATAAACTATGAATATAAAAAAAAACCGAGATCAGTGAAAAGTAAAAAATTAACCTAAAATTGTTTTAAGTTGTACGCATCGTACATAAATAGTTGCACTACGATTTTATTTATTATAAACATAATTCATTGTATTTAAAAACAATAGCTTGGATAATCTTTTTCCACTTAGACGATTTCGTGCTTGAGTTATTGTTGCCCCTGCTTTTGAAAATAGTCTTTCAGACGGCGCAGACGTAGCAACTATCGGCAAGTACTGAATAGCAACTTTGTACAGAGTTGGGAAAACACTCTTTAGATCTTCCCACATTTCTATCCCATTCTGGTTGATATGTACTGGATTTACAGGAGATTTAAGATACAGCTGGATCTCATTTGAAATATATCTTTCAAATGGCGATGCTGGCTATTATCGCTGTTTTAAGTTTTGAAGAGCTAAGCGGTTGTGGTACTCCCATATGTCAAACTTTCGCGGTTCATGTCATTGGCAGTCACTTTGATCTAAGGTGTCATTATCAGGTCTTACTGTAACGTCTAAGTGTTGTACGAACGCATTCAAAGTATTAATTGCTGCACATTTAGCCAAGGGATCTTGCAGATGTAATGTTTTAAACCTCGGAGCCAGCACTGTAGCTAATGCAAGAATAGAGTGATGTTCTAACCGATTAAATCTTTTATTTATCTGCTGTTCAAGCTCATGTCTCAGTTGAAGAGTGCAATTATGTTTAGGATTTTTAGTACGAAGAACGTCTCGAACACAGTTAACGAGTGGTATAACTTTACTTACAGTCACGTAATTTTCAGCCGACAACTCCTTTGTTATGGTTTCAAATGGCTGCAAAATTTCAGTGGTTTCTTTTATAACATCTAACTCATTACCAGATATCATTGGAGGTGAATCTGATCGAGAAAGCAATATTTCTGTGATCAATCCAGCAAGTTCAACGAATCGTTGGAGCATATAGAAGCACGAGTTCCATCTCGTCTTAACGTCAAGAATCAGTTTCTTAATTTGGCCACCTAGCACCCCAGCTAGTATTTGCTTTTTTCTAAGCTCATGACTGGCATTAACGGATCTTTTTATATATTTCACAATATTCCTAACATGTGTTATTACCAATGAAACATTGACCGAATTCTCAATAGCATTCGTTACTACCAGGTTAATAGAATGGGCAAACATGAAATCATTTTCTTTTCTCCAAAAAGTTCTCTACTTAATTTCAGCATTGTGCTGTCATTGTCTGATACAACTGCCATAACTTTTTTGTCGCATATTCCCCACTCATTAAATATTTCTGTCAACTCCCTTTTTAGGTATTCCACTGTATGACTTTCTGTTAACTCAAAAATGCCGATCGATGCACTCACTTGTTTTGCCTTTTCCAAGAAATGTATAGTGACATCAACAAATGACTTAGTTTGCATAGTTTCGGTCCATATATCATAAGTGAGAGAATAATAATCAATTTTTTTCAGCGACTGCTTAAATGTACTTGACATTACCATGTATTTCTCGTCTATTCGTGCTTTAAATGTCTCTCTACTGGGGACCTTGTAGAGTGGCACAACTTGTTTCATGAGCTGTAAGAAGCCTTTGCCATCAACCACTGAAAATGGTTTGTTATCAAGCACAATAAAGTCAACTATTGCTTCGGATATTTTTTGATAGCGCTTCCCATCTTTGCAAGTAACGCTTTTCATTCTTTGAAACATAGAACTTACGATTATATGTTTGTTTTGAGTGCTAAGCGACGCAAATATCTGGCGAAAACGAAAAACACGTAAAACTCCTTTTCGTCACTTAATATATTTTTTATTGTATTATAAAAACAATAATACTTTTCAATACAAAATTGTTTCGGCAGTCGCGTGGTGCCATCCTCAGTTGGTAGTGTTCAACTAAACATCTAATACGCTCCACGTCACTGGATTAATTTTTCTTCGACAGTGTTCATAAAAAGGTTGCATAAGAAGTGGCTTATATTTAATCCCATCGGTAAGCCATCGGTTTGCTCGAAGAATTCACCTCTAAACTGGAAAAATGACTGGTTCACGCATAAAACGGTTAGTTCAAATAAAGCACCAGCGACCGGAAGAATAGAACCTGAAGAGGCCGAAAATGTACGATTTAGCCTAAAACAAGTTTTACTAGGAAAACCAGGCCCTAATAATTCTAAACAATCCAATAATTTTCATAACGCTGTAAAATCTTTAAACCAAAAGAACATATTTATTACGAAATCCGACAAGGGAAACTGTGTTGGTGTGATGAATGAAGATGATTACAACAATGGTATGCGTGCTTTGATTGAGGAAGGTAAATACGTCAAAGTAAAAAATCCTCTCCCAAAAATGAAGAGAGAAGTTGTGGAGCATCGGAAAAAGTATGCCGAACTTTTCGGCCGTGAGTGGGACATGAAAATGCATAGATCGTATGCGCGGGTCCCCTGTTTATATGGACTACACAAGGCGCACAAACCGTGAAATACATTTCGACCAATAATTGCCGGTTGTACTTCCCCTACATCTAATATAGTCAGATGGCTGAGCAATTATTTTAATAGTCTCAAAAGCTTTGATGAATTTTCCATAAAGGATTCTTTGGAATTAGTATCGAAAATAAAAGATGTACGACTGAGCTCAAATGAATGCTTTGCGTCATTCGATATATCCTCGTATTTCTCCAGCGTGCCGAAGAAAGGAGCCTTGGATGCGCTACTTGCTTGGCTTGATAGGCAAAACATTAATCCCTCGGTCGCTGGTGCTTTATTTGAACTAACCGTTTTATGCGTGAACCAGTCATTTTTCCAGTTTAGAGGTGAATTCTTCGATCAAACCGATGGCTTACCGATGGGATTAAATATAAGCCCCTTCTTATGCAACCTTTTTATGAACACTGTCGAAGAACAATTAATCCAGTGACGTGGAGCGTTTTTGCAGGGTACTACTGAACTGTGCAGCCTGTCAAACATTACAGTACAGATATACAACGAGAGAATGAGACAAAATTTCAAGGCTGTCGTTAAATTTTTGTAAAAAGGGGATTAAATATTACAGCGCACAAAAATAAAGGTCCATTTGTCGCACCATCTGTGGACGTATGTAATATTTATATAGTGTCAGGGAATGCTTTAAGAAAAGTTCTCAAAACATGCCCAATTGGAAATGCAAAATTAAGTTTAATTAATAAAATTTTTCGAAATACAAGTGATGCATTCTCCAATGGTATCATGGACGATCACATAGCTATCGAAAATTTTTGTAGCAATGACATCTTTAATAATCACCGGACACAGCTGTGTAAGGAAGTAATACGTTTTTATTTGGATATTCGTTTGTTTTTTGAAACGAAAAAAGCACGGACTAAAAAGAACATGTTAGAAAAAAATTTACAAAATTGATATTATTTCAACACCAATAGCAGCCAGCCCAGTACTCATATTTTGTCTACTTCATCAAAAATTTACTTCATTAAAAAACTCAAAATAAGTAAAATTTTGAAAACGTTTATATACCGTTTCTAATTCACTTTAAATTATTTTTAAAAATGTTTAAAGAAATGCTTGTTGGGATGTATGTATAAGCATATTTTTATACATGTATATTTGAATTTTTCATTTCAAAAATATGAATCTTTCGCCTTGTTTTTTTTATTATTTATGTAAATATTGTACTTTGTATGGCTGCAGCCCATGTTTAAATAATAAATACACCAAGCCTTGTATTGTATTTGTTGGCCTTTTCATTTTTTAATCGACTAAACTGATATTTTATAACAATTAGTATGCAGAAGTTGGGTAAAGGGGATAGTGACCCGTTGTAACCCCTTTAATACTTTCATTACACACGCTACTACAATTCACTAACACTAACAAAGCCCGCGAATGCGCAGAACATACATTTGCACATTTGCACAGATAGCATGGCTCAATTATATGGTTGGTTCATCTCATCAGCTGATTTTATTTATTTCATTGCATGGTCGATGGGATTGTCAAAAGGAGATGCCAACACATTGGCAACATTTTCTTACACATACAAAAACTGCTAAGTTTTATGTTTACATTCCATACCATTCGCACCAGCACCAGTACACAGATTTTGACAATTTGAACAGACATATTTTGTTCTGTACAATAACGAGCCAACCAATAGTAGTTGAACCATGGGAAGATAGGAAGGTATTGATATAGAAGTACTATATATATGCATACATGTTTGTTTATTACAATGTACGAAATTTTTCGTTAGACTTCAAATCAGGCATGCTTAACCAACGAACCGATATCATTTCTTTACGATAATTAACGTTAATGAACGAAACAAAGTCATTTCGTTTCGTTTATTAACGTTAAGAACGTCAAATTAACGAAATGATTTTGTTTCATTTTCTGCCATATCAAAACGAAATCAAATCGTTTATGTTGATTATTAATTTCAAACTATGCTGGCAAAGCTGATTGATGGCGGAGTCATTAAAGGTGAAAGCATTAGCCAAGCTGATTGCAACTTTTCTCATGGATTTTGACAGTACGAACATTTCTCAGAGTATTTTTGACATTACCACCAACGATTTACACAAAAAAATTACATAGAGTTTGTATGTATGTCCGCTCGCTGTTACCACCTTACGGCTTCACCATGGCTATAGCATTACCAGCACAATTCAAACATAAAGTATCACGTTTTTGTTAACGTTTTTAACGTTAACGAAAGCTTCTCGTTTCGGTTAAAAACGAGATAAAATTTATGTTGATAATTTCTTTATCGATAATATTTCGAAGTGTTTCAACGGAAACGGTGGAAATTTTTGATAAACGATTAGCTTAAAGCTGGAGTCATTGGTGCCGTATGTCGTATCGCTGTATCCGTATCCCTAACGTAATCAGCTGTTTATCGTTACGACGGTAAACCAAAACCCAATTGGTTGGCTACGATACGGTTACGACCTTAGCGGCACCAATAATCGATTGCATTGATTCTCATAAGGTTGGTCGAATCAGCTGTTATAAGGTTACCGATACGGTTACCGATAAAGCACCAATGTCTCCAGCTTAACGCAAAGGTGCATACCTGCTTCAAACCCATTTGTACTACGAAAGCTTTCGTACAATGTACGAAATATTTCATAGGGAGAAATCTACGAATGTATTTTGTAAAATACACGAAATATTTCGTAATATGTACGAAAGAAATGTCTTACGAAAGCCCTTGAAAATTAGCCTTGAAAGCCAATGAAAATTATCCTGTATAAAGTACTCATCAGCAGCTTTCATTTTATATCTGCATTGTATAAACACATTCTAGAGGTACCCGGGTCCACGTTTTGTCTTATATCTTAATACCCTAGTCACAAATCACAATCACAAATCACAAATAGTTATAAAAATTACCCTGTACTAAAGTACTCATCAACAGCTTCCATTTGACATCCATATTGTACAAACACTTCCTGGAGTTACCCGGGTCCATGTTTTGGTCTATATCTCGAGACCCTAGTCACACATCGGCATTAAAAATACTCTGTACTAAAGCATTCATCAAAAGCTTCCATTTGATATCCATATTGTACAAACACATCCTGGAGTTACCCGGGTCCATGTTTTGCTCTATATCTCGAGCCCCTAGTCACGCATCGGCATGAAATGTACCCTGTACTAAAGCATTCATCAACAGCTTCCATTTGATACCCATATTGTGCAAACACTTCCTGGAGTTACCCGGGTCCATGTTTTGGCCTATATGTCAAGACCCTAGTCACCCGGTTTCAAAGTACTCATTATACAAACCTTCCCCGTGGAAAAATACATATACGTACCAATTTTCATAATAATGGGTCCAGTAGTTTTTGAGTTAATCGATGGCATACATACAAACATTCATTTTTATATATATAGATGTGAGAAATTTTTCGTACATTGTACGAAAGCGGAATTACAGATTTCGTTAGACTTCAAACCCATTTGTAAATACTACGAAAGCCCTTTCGTAATATTTGCGAAAGGTTCGTAAAATCTTTCTTCATTGCTTTAAACTCTTTCGTGATATGTACGAAATTTTCGTACATTGTACGAAAGATAAGACTACGAAAGTCTTTCGTACCACTTTTACAAAATTTTATTTTCAGTGTACGATGAAATGCACAAAATTATTCGATATACACTCCCCTTGTATAAACACATTCTAGGGTTACCCGGGTGCACGTTTTGGCCTATATCTTCGAGACCCTAGTCGCCAATAGGTATGAAAATTATCCTGTACTAAAGTACTCATCAGCAGCTTTCATTTCATATCTGTATTGTATAAACACATTCTAGAGCTACCCGGGTCCACGTTTTGTCATATATCTTAATACCCTAGTCACAAATCACAATCACAAATAGTTATAAAAATTACCCTGTACTAAAGTACTCATCAACAGCTTCCATTTGATATCCATATTGTACAAACACATCCTGGAGTTACCCGGGTCCATGTTTTGGTCTATATCTCGAGACCCTAGTCACACATCGGCATGAAAAATAATCTGTACTAAAGCATTCACCAAAAGCTTCCATTTGATATCCATATTGTACAAACACATCCTGGAGTTACCCGGGTCCATGTTTTGCTCTATATCTCGAGACCCTAGTCACGCATCGGCATGAAAAGTACCCTGTACTAAAGCATTCATCAACAGCTTCCATTTGATATCCATATTGTACAAACACTTTCTGGAGTTACCCGGGTCCATGTTTTGGCCTATATCTCGTGACCCTAGTCACCCGGTATCAAAGTACTCATTATACAAACCTTCCACGTGGAAAAATACATATATAAGTTAAATTACTAAAGGTTATTTAGTTGAAAAAAAATGTTTTATTGGGAGCTATGGCTACTTTATTACTCAATGTCAGAATTAGAACTAACTTTTACAAATATTATTTTCTTACAACTAACTTATTTTGTCGCCGCTCTACCGACTGCGCTGCTGTTGCCGCTTTGTGAATTCGCTGACGATGCGCTTCCCACCGCTTGCTGCATTTCTGCTTATTTTCGTGATGTTATGACTTGGTTGAAATGTTGACGATGCATTTCTCACCGCTTGCTGCATTCTTAGTTATTTTCGTGGTGTTATGTTTCGTTATGGAATTTTGTTTACCAGCTTGTGCAACAAGTGTCTTCTTGCTTTACTATTTGGCGTGCGTCGTGCTAACAGCTCTCCCCCTGAAATTCAAACGTCCGCGTTTGAGGTGCTGGATTTTGGAAATATTTGATTTAGCCCCTCTATTGCAGCCTCTGTCAGTTCGATGGGCTGCTGCTGGTTGACCTTTTTGGGGGGTAATCTTGACCTTGTAATGGATATAATAATGATTATAGCTACCAGTGCGGTACTGATATTAGTAGCATAGTTGAAATGATTTGCAGATTTTGTGTATTCTATTAGTTTGGTGTTATTGATGTTTATCTGCTTTAGCATTTGTAGGGACAATATTTCTTCGGTTCTATTTGATTCTGAAAATGGCTGAAGTATAGCGGGTAGGGGCTTGCTTGTGCGCTTTTCTGTATTGGAAAATTTTTTCCCGTTGATTATAATTGTAGCGTTGTTGTAGTGTATTATAAATGTGCCGTTAAGGGATGTAGTTTCTTCGTTTATTACGATTTCTCCTTTAAAGTCGTTCAAAAATAGGATGTCTGGTCAGAGTGCTTCAACTTCCGGTATGTGTTGACTGTTGGTCACTGTGCAGTTCGGCAAGCGGCTGTTTAGGAGATTACTTATACAATAGTCCCTACTTAAATCTAATAAATTATTTTTTGAACATATTTGAATTGAGTTGTATTGTTTACATTCTTTTTGTATGCCATAAAGGTTTCTTTCACAGGTAAGTATTGATTCGAAATTTATTTTATTAATCTTATTGTTTTTCTTTATTGCTCTAATGTCTATTGTTTTACAAGTTTGTTCTTCTACCGTGGGTAGACTTATGATATAAATGATAATTTTGCCATTTGTTGCTATTTTAATTTGTGAAAATTCTAAAGCTTCATCCAAATTTATAAACGGAATATTATCTTTTTCGAAAATCTGTTTGGCAATGTCTACTTCTTCACTTGACATAATATATGAGTTTACTATATTGGCTTTAGCCCAATGAATTGCATATGCTATATTTATGATTTCTTCCTTTAAAATTTCTAATTTGTATTTCAATTTCAAAAATGCTTCTATTTCCCTGCTTTTGTCATTTTGCAATTCCTTGGTAATATTGTTTGTAATATTTGTAATTTCATTTATCTTTTTTATTGTTAGTTTGTTAATAATAACCTGATTGTTATTATTTTCAAGGACGTTATTTAATTTATTCAAAACTATTTCATGATCCTCGTGGTCTGGGTTTCCTGCGATCCATTTCCACGCACTACCTATGAAATTTAGTGACCTTTTCGATCTTCCTTCTATTTTTAGATTATTTAGATGAGCCTTAATTTGTGATATGAGAAGGGGTAAGAAGGGATAATTGGGATTTTTATAGGGTTCTTCTGCTTGTGTTTTCAGTTCTATATGCTCCAGGATTTCGTTGTATTTGTCAATGTCGATTTCGTGTATTATTCTAAATGTTCCGGTCTGTAGTTTGGCTGTTCCTTTTTCTATTGTTACAAGTTGGGAGTTAGAGTAGTCGAGTATTTGTACCTCTGCTAAGCAGAGCGGTATGAAAAATCTGCAAAGAAGAAGTTTTACACATCGTTTAATTAGTTGCGTATCCTACTTTTGTGTACTATTTGTCCTTTTTCGGTAATTACTGTACTATTTCGATCCTCCTTAACTATTTCCTTAGTATATGGCTTACTTAATTTAGTCCCTAACCTCCTGTTTTTCTTGACGTAAATGATTTGACCTGGTAAATATGATTTTACGTTATGTTTCTTTCTGTTGTGGTATTCTATGTCCTTTCTCTGTTTAAGTGCCAGTTTCTCTAAGTTACTTTGCCTACTTCTTTCTATATCTTCTGGAGTAAACGTAACGTTTCTACCGAAATATAAATCTACTGGCCTCTTTTTAGTCACAGAATGGATAGTATGATTGTATTCCGACACAGCTCTTTCTAGGAGCTCGTCAAAGTTCCTGTGTCCTCCATTCTCTTTGAGGCAACGCATTATTTCCACCAGAGTAGAATGGAACCTTTCTACTTGCCCGTTTGCCTGGCTTTTGTATGGTGGTGTTGTAAAAACTTCTATTCCCAACTCGTCCGTCATCATAAATTTAATTGAACTAGAATTCAATGAAGGTTCGTTGTCGATTACAATCAGTTTTGGCACTCCGAAATAGAAAATCAAGTCTCTTAAAGGACCTCTAACGTCTACTATTGCCCTGCTTGAAAGCTTCCTTGTTTGTGCGTATTTCGTAAATTTGTCCAGGGCAGTCATAATTACTTTACCTTCTGTTAAAAAAATGTCTATGTGGACCGTGTGTCCGGGATATGTGGGTAATGGCGTCTCGCCAATTTTGGGTTGGTTGGGATGGCGTTCGTATTTGTTTTCTTTGCAAGTTGTGCAATTAGTTACAATTCTTTTTATTTTGCTGAGCATTCCTGGGAAATAGCTTTTTTCCAGAATCTGTACTTTGTTTTCAACTGCATTTCTGTGTGCGCGTTTATGGATGTCTAAAATGGTGTTTTCCTGGTCCTGTTCGTTGGTGATGTCGTCAACTAATTTTTGGGTATAGCGTATCTTATAGTTACTAAAATGTAGTGGATAGATGTTTTGGATCATGCCCATTATCCTTTCATCTGTGTTGATTCCGTTGATGACGGAGGGGTTAAGGTATCGTTTTAGGTGCGTAGTGAGAATTTGATTGTCATATTGGGGTTCTGTTATTATGTGACGATGGATTGTTGGAAATATTATTTTAAATTGATATGAAGATGTTTCGTCTTGCTTGAAAAATATTTGATTTTTAAAAACGTTTATTGGGGCCTCTGTACATGGTATGAGGTTATGGCTTGAGCTCTCGTCACTGTGGATTGTGGGAGTGATGGAATTTATTTGGGGAGGTATCCTTGATAAGGCGTCTGCGACCAAGTTGGAGTACCCTGGTTTATACTTCAGTTCGTAATTATATTCCTCCAGGATTGCTTTCCATCGTTTCATTTTGCTATTCGTATTCCTTGTACTTAAAGCGTATGTAAGCGGTTGGTGGTCGGTAAATATATTTACTTTTCTTGACCCGTACAAGTAGTTCCTTAAGGAGCTTAAGGACCATATAATGGCCAGCATCTCCTTCTCATTGGTTGCATAGATTCTTCAGTTTTGTTGAGGGTTCTGGATATGTATGTTACGGGTTTTTTATTTTGTGACAGTACGGCGCCTATTGCGAAGTCGGATGCGTCCGTGGTCAGTTCGAAGTCCTTTTCAAATTCGGATGGGACAGAACGATGTCCGGTGAAGTAAGGGTGTTTTTTATTTTGTCGAATGCATTTAATGCTTCCTGATCTAGGGTAATGAATTGCTTCCTTGATGCGTTTTTGGAAATATTTCCAAATTCGCCTCGCAAAATGGCCGTAAGTGGCTTGGCGATCTTGGCAAAGTCCTGGATAAATCTTCTATAATAGCCTGCCATGCCAAGGAACGAACGAAGTTCCTTAAGATTTTATAGGAGAGCATATAACTATGGCTTCTACCTTTTTTGGGTTTGTTTTTATTCCTTCCGGGGTAACAACGTACCCCAGGAATTCTACTTCCTGTTTGGCAAACTCGCACTTGTCTAGCTGTATTTTCATGTTTGCACTCTCTAGGGTTCTGAACACTAATTCAATATTTTTTAAGTGTTCCTCTTCGTTTTTCCCAAATATTATTACATCATCGATGTAGACGTAACATCTTACACCGATATGTTGCCGGAGGATATCATCCAGTGCCCGTTGAAATGTGGAAGGGGCATTCTTAAGCCCAAATGGCAATCGGAGAAATTCGTACTTTCCGTTGTTTACGGAAAATGCCGTTTTCTCGATATCGGACTCACGAAGTGGAATCTGATGAAATCCGCTTTTAAGATCAACAACGGTAAATAGTGAATTATTTCCGAGGTTTGCAAGAACCTCATTTATTTCTGTATAGGGTACTTATCGGGGATTGTAATTGAATTGAGCTTTCGATAGTCGATCACCATCCGGTATTTCTTTTTACCAGAGGCGTCCAACTTTTTTGTCGACTATCCAGACTGGTGAGTTATAGGGGGATTTTGATCTCCTAATTATCCCGTTATCTAGAAGTTCCTCTATTTGCCTTTCTATTTCCTCTTTAAGCGCCATTGGATAAGGATAATGCTTGGAATATACGGGTGTGTCGCTGGTAGTGCGGATTTCGCCCTTTACTAAAGTAGTATATGTTAGTTTTTCGTCGGGATCCGAGAACAGATTGGGACATTTCCCAATTATGCCATTAATATTTGATTGAATTTCGGCAGAAAGATGTGGTATTTTTTATTCCTACATTATTCACTTCTTGTGACACCCTTTGTTTAGAGGATAACTATATTTTCGAAAATTGTCATCATATCTTTATCAGTGTGGATTGTTGCTTGCAGTTGTTTGAGCGTGTCGTTACCTATTATTCCGTGAAAGGAGTTTAATGTTGGTAAAATGTAAAAATTTAATTTTGCCTACGCCGTGTCCGAAAATATCCACGTACGTGTGGTGAGTGATCTCTATGTCTCCTGCGACAGAGTTAACTTTAAAAGTATGCTCATTAGGAATTGGATTTCTATCCTCGAGGATTGTATGTAATTTTTATCGAGCCGTATCTATTAGAAAGTCTAGTCCATCTCCGCTCCTAGCAATGAACTCGTAATAGGGGAGTGAGATGGAGTTAGTCTAAAAATGAATAGTATCTAGTTCGGGTGCAATCCTGCCCGTTCAGGGCCGGATTATTGTTGTGATTAAATAAGGTACTTTTTGGTATGTGGTCTGGTTGATTTTCATATTTCCATAATTAGGTATAGAGACGGGATTCTCCTCGTAGATTTGGTGAGGCTCTACCTGATCGTAGTATATCATCCGTTTAGTGTAGTCCGTAGTGCGTATAAAGAAGTTCTTTGCCTTTTAGATTGGTGCGTGGAGGATGTTGGGTAGAAAGGGGACGCTTCTGCGCGAAGTTGTTTTGGTTATTCTGCGGCCGGTTTTGATAGTTGACCTGCCTGGAATGTAGGACTGGTCTACATCCATTGGTACTGGTGGTTTTGGTGGTAGATTATTTCTGTTTATTATTGGAGTAATTATTTTGATTGTTGTATCCTGTTGGTTCGAACGAAATTTGGGTTATACTGGGGATAATTGGTTTGGCCGTAGTATCCCGTGCGGAATCCTTGGTCATATCCGGGTAATTGTAGTTGCTAGGGCGATTTGTCTGTGGAATGAATGGATTATTTGGGTACCTATTTGGTTGTCGATTAAACTGTTGCAACCTCGGTGCAAAACTAGTTTGTGCTAAGGAATAGTCAGCTCGGATAGAAGGGTCTGTTATTGTTATAATTTGTGTTTTCGTGGTAGTCGTGGCGGTCCATGATAATTGATCTATTCACAGTGTTCGCGTGTTCAGTCGTGAAGGACTGTATCATTTTTGACACAGTGCAATGCCTGTGGCAGGGTGGTTGGTTCACGGATACTGAGGAGACGGGGTAGGTCTCCATTAAGCCCGCGAATAAACGTATCCAGAGCTTTCTCTCTGTAGGAGTTTGTCATGGCTCTGATGGACTCTTCGCCAAGTCGAGCAGGAATTTTTGTCAAGGATTGTGAAAGATGTTGATAGACTTCTGATAGAAGGGTAGAAATATCATCGTCGCGCTGGGCCAGTGTTGGTCATTTGGTATTCTAAGTACCAATACTCTCTCTGTGTCGGAATAGTGCATCATAGGGACTTTCTAATATGCGTCCAATCTAGTGGAGATACTATAGGATTCGAGAGCCGTGTCGGCATCGCCGACAATTTTGTGTCTGATTGTATGTAGTATGGCGAAATGTTTAGGTGTGTCTTTCAAAGATCATATGCTTTTAATATTCTGTCGACACTTTTTCTCCAGAGCTAAATTCCCTCCTGTCGTCTGAGAATTCTCTCAGGCATTTTACCATATCGGTACCCTATCTAGACATCGTTTATATTTTGCGCATTTAATGTAACACTATGTCTGGTGGCAAATCATTAGGGAAGTACTATTCATTCTATCTAACGCTCTATAGCTGCTGATTCTAATTCCGTCGTATTAGAGACGGGAAGATTTCCCTGACGGGTATTTCCGTATTCCAACCTAAGTTGGTCATTGATCACGAGTTCCCTCCCGCGTATCCTGGCATTTTCCTAACCAAGACTATTTTGATATGCTACTATTCTTTATAGTTCTTCTTATTTCAGCAAGGCACAACTCTCTGTTTACTTTTCCAATGATTCTGTATAATATTTCTATAGATTTTATGGATTGTTTCCTAATTGCTAGTTAAGTTTTCTTATCACAAAAAGGAAACAATTAAATTGACTTTTCACAATAATTCACTTTCTCTTTTTGTTCACAAGCGCACTCAATTTACTTTCTCGCATGATTTCTGTGTACATTTTTATCTTTGATTGCGGATGTTTGGTATGCTAATTTCTCTTTTAATTTTCTTTTCTTTCACAAGCACATAGATCTACGCTTTTCATAGATAATTTCTTGTGTCGCATCTCTCTCAATTGTGTATTATTTATTTTGTGTTTTCAATTATTTACTGATTACTTGTATCTACGCTAGTATCATGTGCTACGCTGGATGTGGGGTTTTCGCCGCTTCGGGGTTCGTCCTTTTCCCTCCTGGACTTTGGTACCTCGCGTGACTGAGTCTCTGTCGTTTCCTTCAACGTACTGCTTATTCCACTTCCGTGCCGCTGTAGACGCGTGCCTTACTTGTTATTTTTCAGGCCCTTTTACGTTTTTGTGATATATCGTCACCCCGTGGCCTACTTTTGATTTTTCAGGCACATACTACTTTCGACACTCGCGCTGGTCCCGGCTCGGGCAGCCAGTTAATTACTAAGGTTATTTAGATTGATGTATTTATTGGGAGCTATGCTCCTTTATTACTCCAATGTCAGAATTAGAACTACTTTACAAATATTATTTTTCTTACACTAACTTATTTGTCAGCCGCTCTACCGACTGCGCTGCTGTGCCGCTTGTGAATTCGCTGTACGTGCGCTTCTCTACCGCTGCCTGCATTTTCTGCTTAGTTGTCGTGATGTTATGACTTGGGTGAAATGATTGACGATGCATTTCTCACCGCTTGCTGCATTCGTAGTTATTTTCGTGCGTGTGTTATGTTTCGTTATGAATTTTGTGTTACCAGCTTGTGCCACAAGTGTCTTCTTGCTTTACTATTTGCGTGCGTCGTGCTAACATATATACCTAATTTTCATAATATCGGTCCGTAGCACAGAGGTAAATATAA
>JARSSU010004838.1:0-23552 GCA_029619165.1 Eurosta solidaginis
AGGTAATTTAATGACATTCCACTGTTGCTACACAAACTTTGGCAGCTTCTTTTTCGCTTATATAAATAAGAATTTCGGACTGAAATTGGCAGTTTTTTATTGCTTTCTATGCATAACTTTTTTGTGCTTCCTGCTTTGTAAGGCAAGTAGCAAACAAGCAATTACGGTAGCGCAGATGGTGGGTCAGTACTTAATAAAAATTGAGAAGAACGTAAATATATAACAAAAACAAAAAGTCAATTCTTCGAAAAAAATTCATGCCGAGCTTCTCTTCCAACTTGCATCGTTCTGCTTTTAATTTTTTCTACAAATCGACCGTCACGTCCTACATGTTTTACGCTGACACCGAGCGGCATCTGCAAGGCAGATGAGTTTTCACTTAGAAGCTTTTCACTACAGAAATAAAATCGGAGTGTCTGCCAAATCATTGCCGAGGAGCGACACGCTTAGAAAAACTTTATTCATATTGAAAAAACTTTTATTGGTTTACGTGATATCAAACTGATAATTTTTCGATAACAAATCGATAGTTTTTCAATAACATATCTATAATTTTTCAAAAAATAATCAAAGATTTTCGATGGTAAGGCATATTTTTTCGATAATTTTTCGAAAATATGTCGATAACTTTTCAATAACATGTCTACAGAAATCATTTTGATAAAATATCGATTAATTTTTGATAATAAACCTATGAACTGTTGATAAAAAACTCGAAAAATTATCATTACCATTTTTTATAAATAGGAACTTTTTGAAAAATGTTTGCTTTCACTTTGCCTTTGTAACGATTCGTCTCGTTATTTTCATCCACATCATTATCCACATATTTGTTTTGCTACTCTTTTTCTTCCTTCCCTACTTCTGTTTCACCTCCTCTTATTATACTTCTTTTCCTTTGTCTTTGCGCGTTCTTCTCTATATGTGACCCTGTCTATGAAAACATGGCTTATGACTCCAAAAATAAATTGCGAGAAACAGTTGTTAACAGCTGTTGAGTCATAAACCACATTTTCATAGACCGTGTCACATATGTCATCGATATGTTTTTCCGTTTCTATTAGTTTCCCTTAGCTGCTTTCCCCTGCTGTCTGATTTGCTCATATCCACTCCATGGCATACATTGTTCCCCCACGGTTTTGGCGAGTACTATCGATGTTGATCGTCCTTGGCCGGATATATAGCCGGTACGTTCCAGTAACAAGGACCATTGAGGTAGCAGTCCGAGCATCTCGAGAATGATTAATATGACCACCTTCAAGGCCATCCCGCCACAAACCCCTAGTTCCATGAGAAGATTGGGATCGCCAGAGCCTCGCCTGCTAAGAACGTATATGATATATGCATATTTGCAACAGATTCCCCTCGCGTAATAGAGGTTCACAACTGAGTTGCGGAAGCTCTAAAGCTTTGTATTGCGCTTATCAGTCCATTGAATCCCCATTATATTCTGTGTTTCCCCTCACCGATTACACTTTGGCTTCGGCCATACCATGAGCAAACATGTTTACATATCAAAAAGATTTACATTTTGAGGAAATTTTTATTTGTTGAGATTACGGAAAGAAAGTGGCAAATTGCTGCCAATTATTTCTTATTTTTCAAGTTCTATTTTTTTTTCTGTATTTATATGATAACTATTTAAGGACTACCTTAAGCCTAATGCATTTCAATTCATTTTAACAAATGCAGTTTTATTTAATGTAATTTCATATAATATTAAAATTTTGAAAACTTCTTCCTCCATCAAAACATTAAAGTGCTACATGCGCTTGCTCAATTAAATAATACCTTAGGAATTACTTTTCTAACTTTTTCTGTTTCACACTTTTTTAAACTTTAGTTTTGATGTTAGGAAGTTGTTAACCTTTTCACTCCTACACAGCCATTTTCTTAGCAAAATTTCACAATTTTGCAACATTATTTGTGATGCCACTTTACGTAAGCATTTTACCTGTGTCTATGCCAGCCATTGCCTTACAGAGTTACCTTTTATTGTCGCAATGTTGCTAACGTTTTTGAAAGTTTGCCGTTGCAACCAAACGTGCAATTTACTTACATACATACTTACTTATAAACTTCCTTCCCATTTCACCTTTTCATCATCAAGTTTGTAATTCATTTTTATTATTGTTGTAGTTGAACTCATTGCCTGTAATGTAACAACTTTTGACTTTAGTCTTACTTGTCTGTAGCGCATTGTAAGCGAATGTACCAAATGTTGGCGACGTTGCCACTTAAGAATATTTAAAGCCATGAAATATCTAAGAAAATCATTTACAAAACACCAAAGCGTTTCAGCTATAATGCTTAAAAAAATTGTGCATGTTTGCCAGTTTAAAAATTTAAATTTAATAATTAATATATCTTGATATTTTGAATTTTTTATAAACTATTTCTATGATGTATTAGAAAAGCAGAAAGGTGTTGGAACATTAACTGAATTAAATGCAATCTAAATTAAATTGAATATACTATAGCGATATGCCGCGGAAGTGAAGCCACCATGGAGATGAAAGAGTTTCAGAATCCACACACACACAATATTGAACCCAGAGTTTTAAATGGCAGGGTGACATTAGGTCAATAGCCATACGTCAAATTGACTCTCATTTTTTAGTCAAATACTTTTTTCGCACCTCCACGTGTTTAAATTTTAACAACTGTTAAATTACAGTTACGTTTTATTGTTTTCGCAAGCCAGAATCTTATTCAAGAAGGTTCTCTCTGAGAAAAGACGAATTTATTCAACTAAAACTTTGGGAAAGCGTTCAAATATTTCATGACTGGAGCTAAACAATAATGTGTTGAAATTTCAAAAATGGATAAAATCTTATCAGTCAGTTGTATGTGATATATATTTTACATATATACGAATGACCTTAACGGCCTTTTCAGACAATAATGTGTGTCTTATAGAGCAAGATTCCGTGACTGCCAGACCTTCGTCATTTTAGAGAAGCTGAAATTTCGTTAGCCCATACTTCTAACTGAAGCAGAAAACCTAGTGTATTATGAAGCTTAAGTCATAGTGGCTTTAGCAGATATCGTGCAAAATATATAGGAAAAAATTAACTTTACTTTCGTTATTTTATAAAGGCTGATTTTCGTAATGACATAAAAAAAAACCCCTATCATTGCCAGACACTTTTCATAATTGATACTTAGACTATTCTATGTAATCATCTTGTGAAATTTTAAGTTTATAGCTGTTAAAAAGAGGAATGAATGAAATATCGGTTATATGGAGAACGTATCCCATAGTGGTCTGATCCGGTTGGTTCCGACAAATAATCACTTGGACACCCAAATATACCAGCTCACCAAATTTTATCAAGATATCTCAAAAATTTTGGGAATATTTCGCTTTCAAACAGACAGACAGACGGAGAGACAGAAAGACATGGCCAAATCAACTCAGCTGGTCATATCGGTATACTTTTTCGTGGGTCTATCTCTTTTCCTTTAAGGACTCATAAATTTGAGATTCGTTTCAAAGCCAATATACCATTGCATTTTCATGAAAGGCATAAATATTATTGATGTTCAAGACAGGATTAAAAGCTGGGCAGGTGGGGACTCCTTTGAAATAAGAAGAACGTATTCAGCTAAACGTCTAGCCAATCCTGCAGTGGTGTTTTCGCTTTTGTAGTTATCTTGAATTGCTGCATGTGGTTATGGCCTTTTTCTCGAAACGGTAACACAGTCAAACGGATATTTCCTTAAAGTTAATTAACCTTATGACCATTTGATATTTTCATTATTCCAATTGATCTTATATTGAAATGGTCTCAAAGTCATTTGATTTTTCGACCGTTGACCTTTTGCAACCCACCAACTGAAACACGATCACATTGGAAGAACAGTTCTCTTAATTCACATCCAGTAGTTACAAATCCCGGCAGAGATGGGACCGCACAGATTTTGTCAGAATATCACGTTTGTTCTCTCAGTTTAAAATACACACTGTCACGGATATTAACATCACTAATTTATACCATCACTAAGGCGATGCCAAGACCACGATAAGCAGTATTTACGTCAATAATCAAATCATGTATACACATATATAAGGCAGCCGAAAGATGTCACACACAGATGCATTTACTTATACGCCTATGTATGCGCGAGAGACTGTAAACTACAAACATTCACATTAATAATTCAATCATTATGTATCTACATAAACGAATAAATAATTGCGTCTACACATATGTACGTATACGAGCAGCGGAGCGGCAATGCACAAACACATGCATATATCTTATCTGAGTTGTCACAAGAGAGAGCAATAATTTGTGCACGTAGTTGTGGCTGGCGATTTTGTAGCCGAACTAACTAGTTCTGGCGGCCAATAGTAGAGTTTCATTTGAGTTATCAATCAGTTTGGTTATTAAGCCAGCGAGTAGCAAAGTATAAGTGTATTGTGAAGTACTTTAATAAAGGCCATTTTTCCATTATTCAATATTGGAGTTATTTATTCAACAGTTTAGTGATTCGAACTTAGCAGAGGATTGCAAATAAGAGGATTTGCAAGCAATTTCGTTACAATACAAACGTTTATCTTCAAAATTTGAGTTTGACTCTTCCAGAAGGCTTATGAGACATTGCAGCAACTAGCGCCCGAGACATCAAAAAGTTAGATCATCTGGCGAGCGTAGGTGACACCGTGAATATATACCGAGGGTAAAAAAGTGAGAGGTTGATAAATTGAAGATGAAATATAGAACAAAACAAGCTGCCTGCGCGAACCCAAAAGGATATTTTTCTAAAGTGGTTTTCAAGGCTCTGTAGCAGGAAGTAGCTTCGTTTTTATGGTAGCCAACTTGTAAAGCCCGTTGGTTGGAAACAGAATTCCCAAAATAGAGCAAGAAGACATGGGTGAGACGGAACATTAAAAGCAGTCCGTAATTTGAAAACATTACCAATTTGTTTTTTTTTAATAGAAACACAACCATTTGAAACTCGGCCGACTGACATAAGGGGATATATAAAATAAAAAGGGTATTAGTTCCATTCACTATAACTACAATAAAAAATTCCAAAGCCCGTTTGGTTACCAGAATCTTCAACGGTCCCAACAGCCTGGAACGTGACACGAAGCTGCCAAAATGGCAACGCTGATTGCAGTCGATCGTTGTCACCATTGCACATTTTCTGTCAACTTGAGTGCCGTCAACTGTTACCACTACATACATCTATTTCTCTATTCATTTCTTCCTTCACTCATGAATTCATAGGCTCTGCAACTTCAGCTATTTAATGTCTGCTATATTCTGGAGATGGCGCAACTTTCATTATAAGTATAGCAGCAGCAGAGACATTGATGTGATCCAATTTCACAAAATAAGTAGCAGTACTTCAGGTACAGTTAATGTTACTGACAAGTTGCAGTAAATATGCTCATCCGCGTTATTTGATAGCCCTTACTCGTAGTTGGGAAGTTGTTTCACGCATTAACGACTATAAATCATATGTGGCGGAAACTGGAACTACTTAAAATGCAATAATATTGTTCACATTTCACTGATACTAAATTTTTGAATACACAAATATATATATGAACGGTACAAAATCGCGTTATAGGATTTAAGGCGCACAAAGCGTATATCCTTTAAAAAATGTCGGCTGAAATCAACATAAAAATTGTAGGTCCTCCAGTTTATAGGAAAAATTTAAACCCAAATAGCTCAAATTGAAGGAAAAGCTCAGCATTAATCTCCTGGGAGATATATGGTACCTTAATAAAATATGATTACTTTGGTAAATTCGGGATTGTTTTCTAGATCAATACTACATTAATTCAACATTTCAATCTTGAAATGGTTTAGAGATTTATTTCTAGCCTATTCGGGTAATTATGGGACTATTCTATAATTCATTAAGATTTTTTTTGGGCTGTTTTTGGGATAATTTCGAAACTATATTCTCGTAATTTTGGGATGATTTCGGGCTTTTTCTGCAATCCATTCAGGATTGTTTATTGTACATTTGCGGGGTTATATCGAGACCATTTTGAAACCATTATTGGATCATGTACGATTTGTTTTCGGGATCTTTTCCTTACTATGTCAGAGTTATATGAAGACTGGTTTTGGCAAAGCCTTTCAGGGAATATGCTCGTGATAATTTCGGGAGCATTTGGTGACTTTTTCTTATCACTTCGATGTTGTGTTCCGAATAATCTTGGCACCATTACCGAACTATTAAACAATTATTGGAACTAATTGAAGATGATTTGGTATTATTTGTGAGATCCGTTTGAATCTGTTTTGGAGTAATTTCTCGAAATAGTGATCGTTTCGGATTTTGTTTAGGGAGTATTCAGGACTGCTTTAAGACACAATTTTGGGATAAGTTAAAAATAAATTTGAAAATAAATAAATGTGTGGCGTGAAAACCTCAGAGAAGATTTAAGACAAAGCTGCTCTTCCATTTTGCATCGTGCTCCTTTGAATTTTTCTTACAAATTTTCGGGACCGGGCTCCACATGTTTAATGCTGACTCCGAACGGTAACTGCAGAGCAGATGAGTTTTCATTGAGAAGCTCTTCATGGTAGAAAAATGCTCTGAGTGTTTGCCAAATCATTTCCGGGGGGCGAAACTGCTTAGAAAAATTGTCTTCTAATTGAAAAAAAATTTTTTTTTCAAATTTTGATGTTGCTTTTCCCGGGGCGGAAATCCAGGATATTCGGTGAAATAGGCGGAGCACGCTGCCATCACACCATCACGGCCGTTTAATGCCGGATTATTTCAGAGATAATTGCGAGATAGGAATCATATAGTTTCGGAATAACTTTTTTGCTAGCTCCAAAATATTTCGAAATAATTTTTGTTATCATATCGGGACTTTTTATACTCAGCGTGTTTTGCATAGCGGTTGCTTGTAACCGCATAAACGAATCGAGATAAATATAGGCTTCCATATACCAAAATGCTGAGTATGTAAAACGGAATTGATTTAGCCATATCCGTCCGTCCGTCCGTCTCTCCGTCGGACCGTTGTGTTTATGGGTATTTCACAGCCATTACGGAACTGTAACTATAATATATGAAACTAAAGGTTATTTCGGCACTGTTTTTGGGACCAATTTTAACATATTTCGGGTTGGATTTATTTCGGGATATGTTTTATATCGTTATCATTTTTGATTCCGTTTTATTTCAGAGATGATTTTGAGATAGTTTTGGAACTATTTCGAGAAGCTACCGAGAGGTCACCGTGGTTTGGTGGAATCGTGCTCTGCCTCCCACACCGTGTGTCCTGGGTTCAACTCCTGTGCGAAGTAACACCAAAAATTTAGAAACGCGTTTTTTCAATTGTAAACAAAAGTTGAGGGGCGAACCCTCAATGGGGATTTGGCAAACACTGAGTATATGTGTGACATTAAAAGCTTCTCGGAAAAAATGTATCTGCTTTGCAGATGCCGTTCGGAGTCAGTATAAAACACGTAGGCCCCGTTCCACCAATTTGTAGGGAAAATTTAAAGGTGCTCGACGCAAATTGGAAAATAAGCTCGCCCTTAAATCTCTTCGAAGGTTATTGCACCTTGCACTTTATTTTTTTATATTTAGATTATATTGCACGAACTTAGGGAAATTCCGCCTATTTGCAACCTTCTGCTTACGTTCGTATCGCTAAACTGTTAAATAAAACACTTCAATATTCTGTATTACAAAATGGTCTTTATTGGACTACTTTGAAAGTACTTCGCAATTAAACTTCCTTCGTAACTGATAGCGCGCTTAAATCAAACTGCTTCCATGATTGCTCAGCTTGCGCTCTTTTATACTCTCTGCTGCTTCATTCGCATTTTGTACGGGCCTTCCCAACTGCACCAAACTTTGGATGGAACATCTTTTCCGTTTCCAGGAAACCTTCCGCGTTATAGTTCTTGTCAAACCTGTGTTTTATCTTACTACTCATTATCATGGTTCGTTCCCTCATACTCTGTTGCTTCGCCAATGAACCACTTCGTAGAGCTTGCGCTTGACGGATTGGCTTCGCATAATCAGTATCGTTCTGAAGCTTCACGACAGTAGTGAACCCTGGCTTGAAATCACCCTTGCATTCTTTCTTCGGTTTTGATTTGTTTGGCCCATTCGTTCCCTCAACCCTTGCCGATCTGCTTCCTTTGACTTTTGTAGTTTTTGTCGAATCCCTTTCACCAGCACTCGCTTACTGCTGGACCCTTGCTCAAAACTAAATTTAAGTAGCACATCCTCGTCCTTATAGCGCATAATACTTCTCTGCATATCGATTCTGATGTCATGGTCAACTAAGAAGTCCACTCCCAATATGACTTCATCAACAATCTCTGCCACGACGAATTTGTGTAGAACCGTGACCTTTCCAATTAAGACTTCATATATCACTTCTCCCTGGACTTGGTTATACTCACCAGTAATCGTACGCAATCTTGCTCCAGGTAGTGGCTTTACTCTCCTGTTAATCAAACCAGATAAGATTTAAGAATGAGGTGCGGCCGTATCTACAGTCAGTACATGCTCCTTGTCATCCACATTTCTTTTGACGGTAAGATTGCTCGATTTCATTCCAATTTTCGAGATAGGTGTCACACGACATTCAAAAGCTGGGGCAAGTTCTCGATCTTTACATCTGACTCGCTCTTACTTATCTCCACCAGCTTTGTGTTTCCGACCAGTCAAGTTGGAACTGCCAGGTGAGGCTGCAATGACGTGCAATGTCACCTGGGTTACCGCACTTGAAACACTTCATAAATTCGGAATTTTTCTGTTGTTATCCCTTCAGAGCTTCCAAAATTGTGTCTACCTAATTTGGCCTTTCTACATCCACACGGCGTGCTTTGAAAGCTGGTTTACTCAACAACAAATGTTGGCTTTCGGTTTGCGTATGTAACTCGCTTTGTTTCGACGTCCCGTATGCTACTTAAAAAGCTCTGAATCTTTACCCTTTCAGTGTATTCCACAGGTGCGTCCGCATTTTCCAAATGAGCCAACCTTTCAACAACCGACGCAAATTCCTACAAAGTCTCATTCGCTGTTTGGTAACGGTTTTGCAACTCAATTTAGTATATCTGTTCCCTATGCTCACTTCCGTAACGGCTCTCGACAGCGGCCATCAATGTTTCATAACTGTTCCGCTCGTACTCTGGAATAGTCTGTAAGATTTCAGCTGCAGGCCCTTTCAATGACACGAACAGTGCAGCAACTTTATCTTCCACATTCCAGTTGTTCACTGCTGACGTCTTCTCAAATTGTAGCTTAAAGAGCTTGAAAGGAACAGAACCGTCAAAGGATGGTGTTTTTACCTCTGGAATACTCATTGAAACTGCTGGGCAATTTAGCTGCAACTCCTGTACACGACCTCTCAAAGCATCCACCTCGGCCTCGATTTTTTCCTCAAACTTCGTTATTTTCTCGTCCATACGAGCTTCGAGTTTTGATGATATACACGCCTCTTGCGCTTTGAGTTGTACTGTTATGCGCGTCTCTTCTTCTTTCAGTTGTGTTTTCAGCTTTGATGTAATCTATGTCGACATTTCTGAAATACGCGTTTTTTGTGCTTCAATCTCCGATGTTATTTCTGACGGCATTTCTGCAATACGTTTCTTCTGTTCTTCCATCTTGGATGTTATACGCTTCTCCTGCGATTCCAGTTGAGATGACATTTCGGCTGATATTTGTGACGACATTTGCTTCAACACTGCTAGTATCGCGTTAGCGTCAACACTTGCAAATGGATTCGGAGCCTCTATCTTCTCCTCTATTGTAGTCGCTGGCTCTTCTACATCAGGATAAAAGACATACACGTCCACATTAATGCCTTCCAACTCCAATACCTCTCGTAGCCGTGCTTGAAATTCGATCTTATTGCCAGTTGTATTCAATCCACGGTTCTACAACTCCTTTTTCAGTTGCTGGTTCCTTAATTCACTTAACTTTGCCATGTCCAAGTTATATTCGCAATCTTCGGAATTTATTCAATATTTCCTCTTCTGACACCAATTGTAACGAATTTAGGGAAATTCCGCTTATTTACAACCATCTGCTTACGTTCGTATCGCTAAGCTGTTAAATAAAACACTCCAATATTCTGTATTAAAAAATGGTCTTTATTATACTACTTTGAAAGTACTTCGCAAATAAACTTCACTTCGCAACTGATAGCGTGCTTAAATCAAATTGATTCTATTATTGCTCAGCTTGCGCTCTTTTATACTCTCTGCTGCTTTATTCGCACGTTTCGCCTGCTAGAACTACTGTACATATCTCCTACTTGTAATTAGCTACATACGTGTATATTTGTAGTTTGTATCCATATGCATGTGTATATGTGAGTAATACTTCGCTGATGATGACATGCGTTTGTGAGTATCTCTCTGCTGCCTTGTACGTATGTGTGTAGATAATTGATTTGTTTACGTACATACTGCTTAGTATCGGCTTAGTGGTGGTAGTATCGCTTAGTAATACTAATATTCGTCACAATATTATGGCTAACTGCGGAACATTTCGGAATAGTTTTAGCACATTTTAGGTATAATTTAAGGACTATTTCGAAATAATTTCAGAACCTTTAGAAATATTTGTTCCCCCTTAGAAAATGTGTTCTTAAAATATTCAACAACTAAGGCCGTTCGACCTAGATCATAGACGGGGTTTCTTGTTCTCCGAAATGACGAAATGAAAAAAAATTTCAAACAAAAATTTGTTTGAAACTTTGGAAAGATAATTGAAATAAATGTAGGTCACCTCTGAGGATGATAAGATGATTAGCGAAACGTCGAGTTGTACTAGTGGAGTCTTTTGACTTGCACTAAAGAACATAGTGGTCAATAAAGCACTCTTTGTTACTAATTTTTAAAAATTGTCCGATTGTCATTCTTCATCGAATTTATCCTATTTTGAAACTTAAGCGGTAAGTATTGTAAAAGTGTGACAATTTGCTCACCGTGTACATAATTTTTCCTATCTGTCTCATTTACCCCAAGCTACCTTCGAACAAGCATACATTAATGACGAATTTCGTTACTTTTAGCCACTCACTTGTGTGCATACTTTTCTAGTAAAAGCTACCCCTTTTAGGCAGTTAATACCAGAAGCTTCAAACTTTCCCCAACGGGCATATTGCCAGTCAAAGTTTTTGCTCAAGTCTGCCAATATTTATATTTACTTAGGTCCAATGCAGCCAACAAATGCTGCCAATTTACTTGTCAAATATACTTGAGCGCTTATTTTCGAAAAGCATACTAATGTAAATATAAATAAATATTTCCAAAAGCAGTCAATAAATAATATTCGAGGGGAAAAGTTTCTTGCCGCCCATGTCTAGTATTATTTATAGGCGTGCTTGTATAAGTGGGATTATGTGTAGGAGATGTGCGCTTGTACGGAAGTTTATTACTCACAAGGGATACAATAAAATGAGCAACAAGACTGACAATGTTTTGAACATCAATTTATACGCAACAAAAACAACTTTGTTTACAACGATATGCTGAACTTAAACACGACATTTTCAAGTTTTAAAAGTAGCCAATTTTACTTCCCTAAAACTTTTTGAGACTTTAAAGCATTACAATTTGGAAAGTGCTTTATTGAAAGATTTTCAGGGATCAAAAAGCTACTTGCTGCTGTACCAGAAACCACCTGGAAGGAACTAATTTTAGAACTTTTAAATATAAGCAATAGATCTCGGCAAGCTAAAATGATGTATTTCCATGATAGTTGAATTCGGACGTCTATAATTTTTGGGCGGAATGAAAGTATTTTCCATATATAAAAAAAAACTCTTCTAAATATGTTTCATTCTTCAACTTATGAATAAACCCATTGAGAGTATAGAAAGAAAAATATTTAAGAGCGATGATAGGACTCTTGTTTTATGATATTCTCCCCGTTGGGATTTGATATTTGAGAAGCTCCATACATTTGATACAAAGGTGATTGTGGTGCAATTGTGCCGTTAACGGGTCATCATGCGAAAGCTAGCGCACACAACGCAAGTCAACGGCTCCACGCGGAACGTCAGGTGTGCTTGCTATTTTCAGGCTATCTTACTATTAAGTGAACACTACGGACTCATTCAGTCTATGTGAGGTCCTCATGGACCGGCCAGTTCGACCTATGTAAGTGCATGCCCACTGAAAATCGTATAGTAGATGTCCTACAGTTTCCAAAGCCAACGAAAATATTAGAGTTACGAATGACGTTTTGTACTCACAGGCACTCCATGCCTCATGGGACTCAATAGTTTTGCGTCCAGTGAACATTGCAAAATATGGAATAAATCGCTTCTCATCATCTTTGGAATATCGCAACACTCAAAATCTTTGAAAAAAGCTTTTCAATTTTTAAAATTTTTTCCAAGTATGGTCGCCCCTCGGCAGTGGTTTAGCAAACACTTTGACATTGAAAATTTATTCCGCAAAAAATTCTCTGATTACAATTGCCATCACGCCAACTTGTAGGAAAATTAAAAAGGGGTAAAACGCAAATTAGAAGGAGGCTCGGCTTATATCTCCTCGGAGGCATAAGGGCGCCTAATACTTATTTTTTATCAATTTCAAGTTTCGAATTTTTTCTGTGTAATAAATTACATGTTTCAAGTTATCTCTATTACGCATAAGCATATTGAACTATTATTTAAATGGTAAGTAAATACTGTGATGTTCCTCAGCTTCCAGTCCCCTATTGATAAAGCGTAGGATACTACAAAGCCCTATAGTGCTTAGAAACTTATTTTGTTTGTCATTTATTGATGTTTACCGAAAAAGATAAAATAAAATGTGGCAGACAGCAACACATGCGCGTCAGCTACTACACGACACAGATGTTTACTTGCAAGCCAAAAAATCGTGCGATTAATCCCTAAAGAGATTGGTCTCCGATTGATCTCTTTTGTCTACACTTGGGCATAATTGATCGCCTTTCGGGTATAGTTGGGATTAGTCAGTTTAAAATCTATGTAGCCCATTTCAAGAAATATTAAAAAAACGTTATGAAATTTGTAAAATAAAAAAGATTACAGATGATTGAATCGAATTATTTAAGAAAAATGCGGAGCCCCTCACCGAACCTAATTTCTACGACTTAAAGACTACGCCGGAGTTAAGGTTAAACTTTCTTAGAATATTTTTTATTCCTTTTTGAAAGCGGGAGAACAACTTACATCAAATAGATTTGGTGGCTTGGCAAAACCTTCGTGTGTGTTTCTGCCATGAAAAATGCGACTTTGCCCATTTTGAGTGCTTATTGTACCGAAAAGGGACTCCTAATTATGATTCTATAGGCTACGAAGGGGATTGGTCCTATTGTTCCCTTTCGGGTATAAATGGGTACAATTAGTCTCTTCAAAGGACACACTCAAATAAAGGGAACCGTTCAACTCATACAAAGAGATCAAAACTGGCATTGGTCACATACTCCTTTGCGACTAATCCAGGATTCATCCTAGACTAATCGCATTGTTTGCAGTGTGGAGACAACAAAGATCTATACAAACATGTTCATGATAGAAACACACTTCGGAATTATCTCAAGTCTATTAAGCAGCAAAATGTTAGACACAAAATGCTTTGCTCTTAAAAAAAACACAATACAGAGTTTTGATACAAATAAGCATGCAAGCAGCTGACCAACAACATGAGACAAATAACATTAATATTGAGAAAGCTACTTTTCGTCGCACAGGACGGCTAACCAAGGTGAAATGAGTAAACGAGTATGCGTGTCTTGCTGTAAAAACTTATTTGAGATAACGAAAAGTTTTTATCAAGACAACCTTTTCCATGCGCAGCTGTTGGTAGACTACAAGTAAAACAAGAAGAACAAGAACAATTAAGAGTTCATCAAAAAACGAACTCAGCCTTTCACATGACAAAGTTACCCTTTTAAGTACCGAAGGACGAGTGTAATTCTTGTACCAGCTAATTTATGTGCATATTAATGTTGGACTAACTACATACATGCATACATATGTATGTACCTACATATATAGCTTTATATGCTTACATATGTATTCAATTAGCAGAGTCGACTGAAATTTCATGCAACTTTGGCATGCAAATTTTGGTAGTAAAAACTTGAGTCCTTGCTCAAACATAACATCGAGTGACGAGCTGCTGCTTCGTAGCTATTAAAAATGTGTCTACACACACATCCGCTCTTATTTAGCTTTTTGCCAAAAAGTTTTTCTCAAGTGCTCTTTTCGGGTGCCAAATTCATATGAAGTGTGTGCTCTATTTAAATTACTATCCAAAAAGCTTGCTTGCCACTAAGCACAAAGGACAAAGCCAAGCTCAGTTTATCATAAAGTTTACTAACTCATTTAGCTTGATGCACGAGAGAGAATAGCCTAAAATGAGGGTTGCTATAAAGGCTACTGATGGCGTTAATAATAAGTTGCGATTAGAATTAAAATGTAATCAGAAAACCGTTAAAAAAATTGTGACAGAAAGATAGCAAGAGGAAGAGTAAGTGAGTGAGTATATATTACTAAAAGACAAAACAAATTTTATTAAAAGTAAAACGAAATAAAAGGACAATCCGAATGAAATAAATTAAGGTAAACGAGTTAAGCTAAAAGAATAAGAAAGGTAAAAGAAAATGGTAAGCAGGAATTAAGAATAAATCTAATAATATGTAATATACATATAATGCCCAGCAGACGTGCAGGGTATCAAGGACTATCATAACGGTAGCCCTAAAAACTACCTCGAAAGCAGCATTTCATGCTATTCTACACATCGCGGCTGCAGGCATAATGCCAAAAAACATCGCGTTGGCAACTGCAATAAGGTTTAAGACCTCGGGGCGGTTTGAATGCAGGCCATATGGCCATCTTATCTCGGGAAAATGGTATATATGCTCCCATGCATGAGCTACGAAGGAGATCTTGGGCCAGAGGGTTGGAGATAGGGTGCAGAAATGACAGAAAATCCTATAGCCGTGTATACGGGTGGTTTCAAATTATTGGAAGGGGTTGGGTCTGCTGTTTACTGTGAGGAATCAAAAATAATTAGATATACAGGCTTTCCTATTACTGCAGCGTCATTCAGGCAGAAATTTTAGTCCTGAAGAAAGCAGCAGACATTATAAAGGAAGCGTGCTTAAGCTGAAGTCGCGTCAATATATATATATTGATAGTTAGGCGGCGATTAAGGCAATAATCTCGAACTTCATCAAGCAGTGCTCTGATATGAAATATAAGCATTAGAAAAACTTCGGTCAGGCCGCACCATACATCTATACTTCGTTCCCGGTCATAAAGGGATAGAAGGTAACGAAGGTAAAGGAGGGTGCAAAATTGAACGATAAATGCCCCAATCCGTTTGCGAGGAATCAAAGGAGAGAGGATTTGCCTATGATCCATCAATTGCGCAAATCATACGACGTTAAGCTTATAAATTGGCTCATATCACTGAAAAGAGAAAACGTAAGGCACACGATGGGCACACTAACTGGACGCTGCGCTCTGGCGTCACATGCTCTTAAGTTAGGTCTCGTTAGTAACAGCAGGTGTAGGAAGTGCGAACTTCAGGGTGAAAAGGTTGAGCACGTTCTGTGTTCGTGTCCTGCGCTCGCCAGGTCAAGGCTGCAGCTATTAGAGGCGCCAGTATAACCATAACTCGAGGCAGCAATTAAGCTAGGCCCTAGAAAAGTTCTTGTATTTGCCAAGAGGACGGAGCTATTCTAATAGGTAAGGTGAAACTGGAAGATCCATATACATATTTAACTAAAATGGTGTTATGGGCGAACCATTAAGACCTCACTCATCTTAACCAAATCAAACTAAGCTTCTAAAACCTATCCCAATTTCTGCTTCTGATTGTGGTATCACTCCTAATAATGGCTCAGTTCTTAGTCTGTTGTAACACTTGCATATTGTCGTAAAGATATATTGCACATAGAAGTATACAAAAAAAAATAAAATAATTAAAAAAAATGTTTAAGTTAAACGGTTTTATTGAAAACAATACTTACATGAAATAATAATAATACTAAAAGCTGGAAATAGTACTAGTTATGACACTCCTCATAAATCTAGGGCGTTGATCAGACAATTAAATAAAAGCGTTGGGCGCATGAAAAAATTTAATTGTCTGATCAACGCCCTAAATTGGTGAGGAGTATGATGACTAGTACCTAGGACTAACCTAATTATGTTCTAGGCTTTGGTATTATTATTACTTCATGTAAGTATTGTTTTCAATAAAATCGTTTAATTAAAAAAAATTTTTTAATTATTTTATTTTCAAGTTTTTAGTCTTTATTTAATTGCCTATTCTTTCTCATTCTATTTAGTTCATTTAGTGAATCATAATTATATGGACTCTTTACTGACAATATGTTACAATCTAAGGCCCTCAGTACATAATTCTTTCAAAGACTTTACTCGACTCTGCGCCACGTATGCTTGTCCCTCCTAGAACTCCAAGATATTTTGATATCACTTGTACCGGACTATATGTAATATTTGTTCCAAATATGAGCCAAGTCGGACATTATAGGTCACTTTCTATTCATGTATGTATTACGTGTTCGAAATATGAGACAAATCGGACCACAAATACGATTTTTTTGAATATCTCGAACCTTGCGCCACTTGGCGGTGATTTTTTTTTCATATTCCTCTTTCTATTCTTGTATGTATTATGTCAGGGATCGCCACAAGCTTATTATGGAAGCGTGACCACACCTACTTTGAAATCCAAAAAGTACACTGTAGAAACTTCGAAAATTCATAAAATGATATTATTTTATTTAGAACTTACCTTTTTCGCCTACCCTAATAATTATATTCACTTCCTCTTTTTTATGCTTGCTGATGCCATTACTTTTTTTGTTTCTCTTGCTATATCGCTTTTATTTTAAGCCATTACAAAAGTAATAAGCGCAATTTCCGCACTGCTTATGAATTTCAATTGGTACCACAAAATTTTATGAATTTTTATTCAATGCAAACTTTTTCCACGAACTGTCTTGTTTTACTTGCATAAACTTTTATGAAATTGGAAATATGCAAATTACTGTAATTTTATCTTTTATCACTTGTATATCAGCAGCAAGCAAAAACTTTTAAAAGTAAAATAAATCTTGAAAAAAATCATATCATTAAATGTATTAAAAATGTTTAAGCTGAGCGAAATTGGCTTACGCAAATATCTTGAAAACGGAAGTAAATGCTCTGCTCTGTTATCAAACACTTATAGATTTTTATCTACTTATTTTTGGAAAGTTATATATTATTTATCGATTTTCTATCGAAAAGTTATCGATCAGAGTGTAACCAGTTTTTTATGGGCGTGTTACAGATTTGTTTCGCAAAGTTATGAATTTCATATCAAAAAGTGATCGATTTGTTATTGAAAAGTTATCGGTATCTTAACGAAGTGACACCAATATGTTATCGGTGGCTAATCGATTTGTTATCCGCGACTTATCCGTTTTTTATGAAACAGATACCGATAAAACAATATAATCGCTGGCACATCTGTTACCTGTCGATAACAATAAAAAGAAGAAATCAATAAGAAGCTGATCGGCCAGCGATAAGAAGCGAATAAAAACCGATAACTTGGCGATAGTAATTCGCTATCGGTTCCTACCGATAAGAATCTGACAAAGTCGGGAATTATTTGTTTCTGGTAAAGCTTTCTCTAATGTGGTCTAACTTCAACCCCGTGGGAAATATCCTACTGACTTAAAAATAATATCTACATCTGGTATATCAGGCGTATTAGTTATTAATTCTTTCTGATCAGTTCGGCACCACTTCGGAAATATTGAAGCATTGTTTTCATGACATTTTCGGGATTGAATTCAAAGAAATATTTTGATAAATGTTTTCGGGATAATTTTTCGGGACGATTTTGAATGTGCTCAACCGTTTCTCCCTGCAGCTCGCACATCTGCTTTTACTAAAGAGGTCCAACTTTTAAGCATGTAACGTCAGAAGGCGGTGTCCAGTTAGTGAGCCATTTCGTGAGTCTCTTTGATTTGCACATGGTGTTGGAAATTTTGCAGCTCCGTGCTTCTTTGGATGCTTTTCCTGCTTGATGGATCATACTCAATTTCTGTGTCCTTTTGATTTCTCCCAAACGGACGAACCCAATATAGATGTGTGGCCCTGCTTCTTTGCACTCCGAGACACTTCTTTATGAAGAACTGCGTGAGATTATTGTCTTAATCGCCGCCTGACGCAATTGCAGCTTAAGCACGCTTCCTCTAGAATTTCTGCTGCTTTCCACACGGCCAATATTTCCACTTTAAAGACGCTGCAGTGATCTGGTAGCTTGTAGAATCTACTTATTTCTGGATCCACACAGTAAACAGAAAATCCGACCCTTCCGTTAATTTGGAACCATCGTTACGCACATACATGTTAATCAGCAACAAATTTGTTGAATTATCTACTTCTTACGTTATAAACTCCCATCTTCTTTACTTATGTATATTATATAGCTTGTGCATATATAAAGCGCACGTATGCAAAAAATTGTCTGTTTTCCATTCCAATTTGTTAAACCATAAACTGATGTGACACAAGATATGGTTATCTGTCGAATCAACAGTAACAAGCACATATGAAATATAATATTCAAATATAGCAATAATATTTTCATTAAATATGTGTACATATGTATATATAAGGAAGCACATGCCAATATAGATATTTTTTACCTTGCAGCGAAAATTTGTAGGACAAGCCCAATTTATTTTCGCACACAGGATCTTAGCAAATTTTTTTTATTTTCCTCTTCTAACGCACGCAAGTATAAACATACAAAGCATTCAAAATAGGATTATGCCAACCACGCTGAACTTTTTCTTTCTTTACAATTGAAGTCTTCCGCTTCGAATTTCTACATGACTGATGCCTGCAGTTATTCAATTCACAAGATTTGACACTTACTTCTTGTTCTTTCTGCTACAACGTTAAAAACATATCGGTGTAGGTTGCTTAGGCCCGGTTTTTCAGTACAAGTTCAACTCAGTTTGTCAGTTAAACTAGGCTTACACTTGTTCTAAGTTTTTCAGTCTACTTTAACTGAAGTTTAAGCTGGGCTTAAGCGGCCAATCTTACAGGGTTAAACTCTAGTTAACCTATCGGTGATTTGCGTTCGTTCGAAATGGCGTCGAATATACCCAACAAGCATTCAGGCTTGAGTACCATTAGAGCTCGTGTTAATAACTAGCATACCTTTAAAATCTCAAGAGTTGTTACGAAGCAGTGGCTCAACTTGAAAATCATAGTGTACTCGGCAAAAGAGGGAAATTTTTTATAAAGTGAAAAATGCTATTACTTAAATTGAAAACAAGATAGTTTCCCAACTCAAGTGTAAGATTCCAATACTGCAGTATAATTAATTTTTGGTAAATTACGCTTCATTACTGCTGTCAATCAGGTGTTTATTTTTCACAATAAATAGCTGTTGGCTTTGGTGGTACCACCTTGGACATTTTTTTTCAACTTTACCTCAACTCGATATCCAATTTAGGATATCAACTGGAGAAACGTGTTAAATATTCATTTGAAAATTATAATGTATATTTCTTAAAATCTCTCAAAGGTTGGGTAATAATTTGAAAATGCTAACGATGTAGGAAATCAACTCGAGAACTATAAATTTTACAAAATGTCTCAAAGGTTGTATAGTGATTGGAGAATGAAGTTGGATATCAACTTGAGAGCTATCTGGTTTAAGAATAACTAGATAATGATGTTGGATATCACCTCCGGAACTAGATATATATTTCGCTGGAGAAATATCTTTTAAATGTTTGTTGGGCAAAACAAAATCCAGCTGTTGCCGTATCTACAAATTATCTAGATAATAAAAAAACCAATGTTGCAGCACAAAAAAGCATACCGCAAAAGCGGCCTTAAACTGCTCAGTAGTTTAACTGTAGTTCTAATTTGACTAAAGTTTAAGCAAACTTAGTTTAAGCTTAGTTTAACCAACTAATGAAAAACCGGGCTTTAAATTTCTATTTTTCCCTTTTATACCTTTCATGAAAATGAAATGGTATATTAATTTCGTCACGAAACCCAAAATTGTAAGTCCTTAAAGGAAAATAGATAGACCCACCATTAAGTATACCGAAATAATCAGGTTGAAGAGCTATGTTGATTTAGCCATGTCCGTCTGTCCGTCTGTCTGCTTGTATGCAAACTAGTCCCTCACTTTTTGAGATATCTTGATAAAATTTGGTGAGCGGGTGTATTTGGGTGTCCGATTAGACATTTGTCGGAACCGGCCGGATCGGACCACTATAGCATATATCCTCCATACAACCGATTTTTCAGAAAAAGAGGATTTTTGTAATATCTTACTCAATTTAACAGATTGAAGCTTCAAACTTCACCATATACTTTCGTATATTGCACATATTGTTGCCTGAAAAAATTGATGAGATCGGTCGTATATATAGTATATATCCCCCACAACCGATTGTTCAGATAAGAAACTTTTCGTAATTACTGCCCAATTTTAAGAGCTAGAAGCTTCAAATTTCAACAAATGATTACGTATATAGTAGCTAAGCGTGGGGCAGTTGAGGGCGAGTAGTTTAATATGAGTTATAAGGGAGTAATTTGATGCGCTTGTAGGCGTATGAGTCGTGGCACAGTGGATGACGTACCCGACTCACACGTTTGGAGTTGCGGGTTCAAAGCCCACTGCAAGCAAGCATTTTTTTAAATTTATTATTTTTTTTATTTTATAAATTACTATTTTAATGGACTGTATGTTATTTTACTTTGTTTATGGTGTATTTAAAATACGGGACGATGCAAAGCATCGGTACACCTTATTTATGATATCTTTATTTTAATGTATTTGTTTGTTATTTTTAAATTTATTTAGAGAGAGGTCACTATGTACCTGTTACACCTTGTATTTATTCATTGGGGGCGAGCACTGGGGGCTCCATGGTATTGGCTGCGGGATGAGCCACCTTGTTTTGCTTTGAAAAAACCCCCCTGTATTTATTCATTGGGGGCGAGCACTGGGGGCTCTGAGGTTTCGCTCTAATGAGCCACCTCATCTTCTATTTGAAGAACCTCTTGTATTTATTCATTGGGGCGAGCACTGGGGGCTCTGAGGTTTCGCTCTAATGAGCCACCTCATCTTATATTTGAAGAACCTCTTGTATTTATTCATTGGGGGCGAGTACTGGGGGCTCTGAGGTTTCGCTCTAATGAGCCAACTAATCTTCTATTTCAAGAACCCTTAAAAAATGTGATATGGAGGCGAGCACCGGGCTCTGAGGTATTGGCACCCCATCTTCTGCTCGAAGAACCTCAATTTTAAATTAAAAACTAAAACTATATCTTTAGAATATTTCACTAACAAGTTGAGAATTACAAGCACACTCAATGGCTAATGAAACAAACGAAAGAAAAAAGTCATAGTTTAAGTCGCTTAAACATATAGAATATATTGTTTTCTGAATCATAGAGATCGGTTGTATATATAGTATATACCTCATACAACCGATTGATCAGATAAGAAACTTTTCGCAATTTCTACCCTATTTTAACAGCTATAAGCTTCAAATTACACCAAATGCTTACGTATATAGCATATATTGTTGTCTGAAAAAATCATAGAGATCCTTAGTACATATATTATATACCCCATATAAGCTGTATTTTTTTGCCTAGAAGCTTCAAAATTCATAAAATTTCATCAAATAGTTACGTTTACGTCATATATTGTTGAAATACGTGATTCGTAGTCATAGTTATTACACGCAGACCACAAAAAACCTGAAATTTTGCATCCTTACACAAAATACCTACCTATTTTTTATTTTATATTTATCTTAAAAATCGTTTAGGTATGTAGATCTGTTCACTATATATTTCTTGTCTTATACATCCGATTATAGGGAGATTACGAACGGGATAAGATTATTGTTCAGCCACATTCATGAAAGGTATGAAGTCATCGACACATCCGAAGACAGTCCCGTCCTTACTTGTTTTCTTTTTGGTGTAAGCATATGCAATTCGGTATACACGGCGTATGAGTAACTTAGCTCAGCAACATCTACATATTTAACTCAAACTCTTATATTACATTCAGCTGTCATTTCAGGTATTCAATTTAACAAATGTACAACCATGCATGTATGTAACAATGTAGCTTTGTGCCTTAAAGCGATTTTTCTGACATTCCAAATTTGTTTCATACTGACGGCAATAGCATGCATGTATTTGTGTTATATGCGCGTCTTTCCCACTCAGTTTACGCCACAAGCAGTTTTTGTTAAAATTTTAAAAATGTTTTTACCACAGAAGCGTAAAAAATATATATATATTAATGACCGAAACGTACACAAAGAAATGCACGAGCGTATAAAAAAATTGAGATGAGCGCTGTTTTGTTTTGTGCCGCCAGCAATGTCTGAGAGAATTTCTTTTTAACATGAAAACTTAAGAAATAAATTGAAAATGTTGTTGTGGAGATTTTTTGAAAGTAATCCACGCACAAATACAAATTGAAATTATACACCCAGTAACGCCTTTATCACTGATCAGCTGAGGATCAGTTGAGGAATCCATACAAATTATTTTCTACCAATAAATAGAGGCAATTCGAGCATATCGATGGTTAGTATCAAGAATGCTTACCCAGTGAGTGAAAGGATAATTTGTAATGTGGTGTGGGTTCACTTCTACAATACTTTACTGGCTGTTTATATAACCAGTAGAGCTCCATAGATATTATAGTAATTTTCTCACAGGTCGTTCCAATAGTGAATTTTTATTTCTGATCAGCTAATTATAATCTGGGATGTTGCTTGCAATTCGTTAAAACGGTGGTCCTGTCCCAAGTCCGCTACAAATTCAAATTGAGAAAAGCAGTAGGGTGGTAACGGTGTGATACATTTTAGGCAAGGCTAATCAAGTTTGGTATCGAATGCATCTATTTGGCAGTTCCAACAGCACATGATGCCATGTGTATTCCATCTGATCGCAACCGGAGTTTCTCTGCGTAGATAGAAAAAATTATAGATATCGCTTCTTTAATTTGTCTGCATTTAGCCCTTTCCTTTTCGTGTTTCACGGACTTAACAAATATAGCTATATATATCTCAGCGGGCTAACTGGATTAGCCTACAAGATTCGCCGTGGTCCCGAAATGATCCAGATAGTAGGGTTATGATGCTTATTTCATAAACATGCGCGGTCAGTATGCGCCAAATTACCATCGTTCTCCATAACAGAGCCGCGGAAAATAACGTTATCGCGCGGTATTGCTCTTGCTTTACTTGATCTTTACAGAGTTCCTCTCAATACGTCCCGAAAGTATCATTGATATGCCATCTAGGTTTCCAAAACCACTGTGATGGGTAGTTTGCACTCGGTATAGGGTCCAACGTCATCGCACTGAACTAAGCGTTCCCAGTAGACCACAGATTTACCGTGCTGGCAGAGTAATAACAGCTTGATATCACTTTTTTAGTTTATTTTGTCCTACGTAATCAATTTTATTTTTTTTCTAATATCTCCGGCATCATGCTAGTTAGTCTAACGGCAGAGTGGAAGCGAGAAA
>JARSSU010004844.1:0-16838 GCA_029619165.1 Eurosta solidaginis
CCCTTTCAGATGAATATTTCGGTAAGGTACTTGATTCCTCTTTTGTCCTAAGCATACTGTGGTTCACTTGTTCACAAGAAAAGGCGAGGGCCGAACCTGTTTTATTACAGCCAAAAAACGGTATGACGAATACAGTAATAACAACACAAAGGTAATTGCTGATCTGTCCCGTCTTCTCATTAATTACCAAAATGTTCGTGGTTTACGATCAAAATTTGTTCCATTCTTCCTTAATTCTTTCAACTTTTCTGCACAAGTTGTAGCTTTTACGGGACCTGGCTAAAGCCTGAAAATTACAATCCTGAGGTTTTTTCAAATAAATATGCTGTTTATCGGCGTGATCGCATCTCTAGAGCGGAGGTGTCCTAATTGCTGTTGAATCTAACCTATCATCTGAGTTGATTTCGCTGGACAATATCTCTCATATCGAATTCATAGCAGTTAGGCTTTCATTCGGTAGCTATAGCGTAATTGTTTGCTGTTCGTATATACCACCTCGTTCGGATATGATGTTTATGCTAGTCATAGCTCGGCCATCTGCGATTTGCATTCGCAGTTGGGAGATAACGATCGACTTGTTGTTGTTGGTGACTTTAACTTGCCAACAGTTAATTGGGTTAATATAAGTGATTCAAACTTTTGAACTCCCACTGCTCAACATGAGTTTTCTCAATTGCTTGTTAGACTCATCTCTTTTACAGATTAACAATGTTCCAAATAGTGGAAGTAAAATGCTGGATTTAGTATTTGTGGATGGCTCGGTGGGTACTGCCCTTACGCAAATACCACCTTTATCCCTTCCAGAAGACACTCTTCACCCTACGCTAGAGATATCACTTGATATCAGCCTACCCCGTAGGATTCAAGTACAGTCTCGTCCCCGATCTAGATGCTTCTAGCAAAGCGAATTTCATTATGCTCAATGATCTGTTGGCTTCCCATGATTGGTCGGATCTCTATGCTTGCACTGATGTCGATTCGGCTATCTCTATATTTTACAGTACGCTTGATGGCTTCTTTGATACCTGCATTCCTATTCGCTATACCCTATGTTCGAATAAGCCCCCTCGGTTTTCAAGAGCAACTTATCAGACTTAATAACATTAAATCAAGGCTTTATAAGAGATTCAAGAAATCTGGAGCATCTGGAGACCTCTCTAAATATCTAATAGCTCGTTCTATTTCACCGTCTTAATCAGCTTTGTTATAAAAATTACTTGAGTTGTTGTAAAGCCCAATTTTTTAGAAATCCAAAAAAGTTTACAGTTTCGTAATTCAAAGCGGAAACTTTCTGGTTATCCTTCCTCATTAACCTTTGGAGGTAAAAAAGTTTGCACTGATGACGACGTTTCTGACTATTTTCTGAGTTCTTTAAGTCCACGTATTCATCCAGTGGTTTCATTCCGGTCAATATCCCTATCGCTTAGATAGCTCGAATTACATTAGGATCCTGCTATTGATGGTATATTGTTCTTCAGAGTCTTCAATCTTTGAAGCACACCTTTTCTCCGGGACCGGACGGTGTTCCTAGTTGCGTGCTTAGGTACTGCGCCGAAAACATGTATGAGCCTATTTTAAATTATTTGAGCTATCTCTGGGACCTGCTCATCCCGGCACTTTGGAAACAGTATTTTATTATACCCCTTCATTAAAAAGGGTAGTAGGTCAAAAGTTGAAAAACTACAGGGGTATTGTTAACTTTCAGTCATTCCTAAAGTCTTTGAACAGATTGTTACCAGTCAACTCCAATGTCAGTGTTCTAGTCTTTTGTCTCCATGCCAACATGGTTGTTTATTCGTCAAAGGTCAACCAATACAAATTTGCTTGTATTCACCTCTATAGTTATGGAAAGATTTTAGCGAGCAAGCAAACGGATGTCATCTACACGGACTTCAGCAAAGCATTTGATACCGTCAACCATGAGTAGCTTATTCATAAGCTTGATTACTGTGCTTTCCGTTTCACCTATTAATGTGACTGAAAAGCTATCTTTCAAGTCTCCACCTTCCTCCATACAGAAGTAGACTTCTTCTTATTAACTTACCCACTCTAGAAAATCGGAGAATATTACTGGGGGTATTGTTCATCCATAAGCTCAATATTGGAGAAATTGATTCTGCGGACCTCCTCAGCCGCTTGTTTTATGCGGTTCCCCCTAGAGTATCCAGACACTACGTTCCTTTCTATTTACCACCTTTGTCGACGAAACTTTGCTAAAAATAATCCTCTTCTTATCTGGTGCGCGCACTACAATGACTTGTATAGCTGTATCAGCCTTGAATGTACTTTTGCCACTATACGTAATGCAATACTTGCCTATCTAATTTAAGAGATACAAGCTAGTTTAATTTTCCGGCATTTTATTCCTTCCATAAAAAACAGGAACTATCTCGCTTAAGGATGGAGGAACATTTATCAACATGTATCATTAAGAAGGAACAAGACAGTACTGTGTTGATTGGAATCTGGTGCATTCCAACAACGTAAGAAACATGCGGATTCCCATGACATGCTGATTGGAAACTTGTTGCATTCCAACAGGAAGATTGGAATCCACTGCATTCCGAAATCATGCTGAGCGGAATCTTATGCATTCCGCCAGTATAAGATTTCGGCATAAGATCTTATTTCTGCTCATATTTCTTATTATTATTATATTCTGAAATTAAAGAGTAATGTTCATTAATATTTCTTTGTTTGTAATATATATTGTTGAAATCTCGATATATCTTAAATTTTATCTTTTGAGTTGTATATTTATATATCTTTTATATTATGCATTCGACCATAGTTTGTCGTCCACTTTAAATAATAAATAAATAAATAAATAATACATACAAGAATAGAAAGCGACCTATGAAAAAAATCGCCACTAGGTGCCGCAAGGATCGAGATATTCACAAAAATCCTGTTTGTGGTCGATTTGGCTCATATTTGGAACACATAATACGGACAAGAATAGAAAGCGACCTATGAAAAAATCGCCGCTAGGTGGCGCAAGGATCGAAATAATCACAAAAATCGTATTTGTGGTCCGATTTGGCTCATATCCGGAACACATAATACATACAAGAATAGAAAGCGACCTATGAAAAAATCGCCGCTAGGTGGCGCAAGGATCGAAATAATCACAAAAATCGTATTTGTGGTCCGATTTGGCTCATATTTGGAACACATAATACATACAAGAATAGAAAGCGACCTATGAAAAAAATCGCCGCTAGGTGGCGCAAAGATCGTGATTTCAAAAAATCATATTTGTGGTCCGATTTGGCTCATATTTGGAACACATATACTACAAGAATAGAAAGCGACCTATGAAAAAATCGCCGCTAGGTGGCGCAAAGATCTTGATATTCAAAAAAATCGTTTGTCGTCGATTTGGCTCATATATGAACACATAATACATACAAGAATAGAAAGCGACCTATGAAAAAAATCGCCACTAGGTGGCGCAAGGATCGAGATATTCACAAAAATCCTGTTTGTGGTCCGATTTGGCTCATATTTGGAACACATAATACGTACAAGAATAGAAAGCGACCTATGAAAAAAATCGCCGCTAGGTGGCGCAAGGATCGAAATAATCACAAAAATCGTATTTGTGGTCCGATTTGGCTCATATTTGGAACACATAATACATACAAGATAGAAAGCGACCTATGAAAAAAATCGCCGCTAGGTGGCGCAAGGATCGTGATATTTCAAAAAAATCATATTTGTGGTCCGATTTGGCTCATATTTGGAACACATAATACATACAAGAATAGAAAGCGACCTATGAAAAAAAATCGCCACTAGGTGGCGCAAGGATCGAGATATTCACAAAAATCGTATTTGTGGTCCGATTTGGCTCATATCTGGAACACATAATACGTACAAGAATAGAAAGCGACCTATGAAAAAATCACCGCTAGGTGGCGCAAGGATCGAAATAATCACAAAAATCATATTTGTGGTCCGATTTGGCTCATATCTGGAACACATAATACATACAAGAATAGAAAGCGACCTATGAAAAAATCGCCGCTAGGTGGCGCAAGGATCGAAATAATCACAAAAATCGTATTTGTGGTCCGATTTGGCTCATATTTGGAACACATAATACATACAAGAATAGAAAGCGACCTATGAAAAAAATCGCCGCTAGGTGGCGCAAAGATCGTGATATTCAAAAAAATCGTATTTGTGGTCCGATTTGGTCCATATTTGGAACACATAATACGTACAAGAATAGAAAGCGACCTATAAAAAAATCGCCGCTAGGTGGCGCAAGGATCGAAATATTCATAAAAATCCTGTTTGTGGTCGATTTGGCTCATATTTGGAACACATAATACGGACAAGAATAGAAAGCGACTATGAAAAAATCGCCGCTAGGTGGCGCAAGGATCGAAATAATCACAAAAATCGTATTTGTGGTCCGATTTGGCTCATATTTGGAACACATAATACATACAAGAATAGAAAGCGACCTATGAAAAAAATCGCCGCTAGGTGGCGCAAGGATCGAGATATTCACAAAAATCGTATTTGTGGTCCGATTTGGCTCATATTTGGAACACATAATACATACAAGAATAGAAAGCGACCTATGAAAAAATCGCCGCTAGGTGGCGCAAGGATCGAGATATTCACAAAAATCGTATTTGTGGTCCGATTTGGCTCATATTTGGAACACATAATACATACAAGAATAGAAAGCGACCTATGAAAAAAATCGCCGCTAGGTGGCGCAAGGATCGAAATAATCACAAAAATCGTATTTGTGGTCCGATTTGGCTCATATTTGGAACACATAATACATACAAGAATAGAAAGCGACCTATGAAAAAAATCGCCGCTAGGTGGCGCAAAGATCTGATATTCACAAAAAATCGTATTTGTGGTCCGATTTGGCTCATATTTGGAACACATAATACATACAAGAATAGAAAGCGACCTATGAAAAAAATCGCCGCTAGGTGGCGCAAGGATCGAAATATTCACAAAAATCCTGTTTGTGGTCGATTTGGCTCATATTTGGAACACATAATACATACAAGATAGAAAGCGACCTATGAAAAAAATCGCCGCTAGGTGGCGCAAGGATCGAAATAATCACAAAAATCGTATTTGTGGTCCGATTTGGCTCATATTTGGAACACATAATACGTACAAGAATAGAAAGCGACCTATGAAAAAAATCGCCGCTAGGTGGCGCAAGGATCGAAATAATCACAAAAATCGTATTTGTGGTCCGATTTGGCTCATATTTCGGAACACATAATACATACAAGAATAGAAAGCGACCTATGAAAAAAATCGCCGCTAGGTGGCGCAAGGATCGAGATATTCACAAAAATCGTATTTGTGGTCCGATTTGGCTCATATTTGGAACACATAATACATACAAGATAGAAAGCGACCTATGAAAAAAATCGCCGCTAGGTGGCGCAAGGATCGAGATATTCACAAAAATCGTATTTGTGGTCCGATTTGGCTCATATTTGGAACACATAATACATACAAGAATAGAAAGCGACCTATGAAAAAAATCGCCGCTAGGTGGCGCAAGGATCGAAATAATCACAAAAATCGTATTTGTGGTCCGATTTGGCTCATATTTGGAACACATAATACATACAAGAATAGAAAGCGACCTATGAAAAAAATCGCCGCTAGGTGGCGCAAGGATCGAGATATTCACAAAAATCGTATTTGTGGTCCGATTTGGCTCATATTTGGAACACATAATACGTACAAGAATAGAAAGCGACCTATTAAAAAAATTGCCGCTAGGTGGCGCAAAGATCGTGATTTTCAAAAAATTCATATTTGTGGTCCGATTTAGCTCATATCCGGAACACATAATACATACAAGAATAGAAAGCGACGTATGAAAAAATCGCCGCTAGATGGCGCAAGGATCGAGATATTCACAGAAATCGTATTTGTGGTCCGATTTGGCTCATATTTGGAACACATAATACATACAAGCATAGAAAGCGACTTATGAAAAACAATCGCCGCTAGGTGGCACAAGGATCGCAATATTCACAAAAATCCTGTTTGTGGGCCGATTTGGCTCATATTTGGAACACATAATACATACAAGAATAGAAAGCGACCTATGAAAAAATCGTCGCTAGGTGGCACAAGGATCGCAATATTCACAAAAATCCTGTTTGCGGTCCGATTTGGCTCATGCTTGGAACACATAATACATACGAGTATAGAAAGCGACCTATGAAAAAAAAATCGCCGCTAGGTGGCGCAAGTATCGCAATATTTACAAAAATCCTGTTTGCGATCCAATCTGGTTTATGTTTGGAACACATAATACATACAAGAATAGAAAGCGACCTATGAAAAAAATCGCCGCTAGGTGGCGCAAGTATTGCAATATTTACAAAAATCCTGTTTGTGGTCCGATTTGGCTCATATTTGGAACACATAATACATACAAGAATAGAAAGCGACGTATGAAAAAAATCGCCGCTAGGTGGCGCAAGGATCGCGATATTCACAGAAATCGTATTTGTGGTCCGATTTGGCTCATATTTGGAACACATAATACATACAAGCATAGAAAGCGACCTATGAAAAACAATCACCGCTAGGTGGCACATGGGCTCAGATATTCACAAAAATCGTATTTTTTATCCGATTTGGCTCATATTTGCAACACATAAAACATACAAGAATAGAAAGCGACCTGTAAAAAAATCGCCGCTAGATGGCGCAAGGATGGAGATATTCACAAAAATCGTATTTGTGATCCTATTTGGCAAAAATAGAAAGCGACTATGGAAAAAATTCGCCACTAGGTGGCGCAAGGATCGAGATATTCACAAAAATCCTGTTTGTGGTCCGATTTGGCTCATATCTGGAACACATAATACATACGAGAATTGAAAGCGACCTATTAAAAAAATAGCCGCTAGTTGGCGCAAAGATTGACATATAAACAAAAATCGTATTTGTGGTCCGATTTGGTTCATATTTGGAACCCATAATACATACAAGAATAGAAAGCAACCTATGAAAAGTATCGCCGCTATGTGGCGCAAAGATCGTGATATTCAAAACAATTTTATTTGTGGTCCGATTTGGCCCATATTTTGAACACATAATACATACATGAATAGAAAGCGACCTATAAAAAAATCGCCACTAGGTGGCGCAAGGATCGAGATATTCACAAAAATTCTGTTTGTGGTCGATTTGGCTCATATCTGGAACACATAATACGTACAAGAAAAGAAATCGGCATATGAAAACAATCGCCGCTAGGTGGCACAAGGGCCCAGATATTCACAAAAATCGTATTTGTGATCCGATTTGGCTCATATTTGCAACACATAACACATACAAGAATAGAAAGCGACCTGTAAAAAAATCGCCGCTAGATGGCGCAAGGATGGAGATATTCACAAAAATCGTATTTGTGATCCTATTTGGCAAAAATAGAAAGCGACTATGGAAAAAAATCGCCACTAGGTGGCGCAGGGATCGAAATATTTACAAAAATCATGTTTGTGGTCCGATTCGGCTCATATCTGGAACACATAATACATACAAGAATAGAAAGCGACCTATGAAAAAATCGCCTCTAAGTGGCACAAGGATCGAAATAATCACAAAAATCGTATTTGTGGTCCGATTTGGTTCATATTTGGTTACGATCTGGTAACCTTGCCGTGCGCGGACGTGTTTTTGATCGCTCTTCGAATTGTTATTCTTTTTACTTTGTAAACAAGTTTTATCTTTTATAAATATTCATTAATATAATAGAAAACAGTTTATAAGTTTAATTTCGTATTAAATCTTTACACAGTGCAATATACATAGTGGCTTTTTGTGCAATTTAAACATTCAGTCTGTGTGTTCATATATCATAGATTTTCACAAAAATTTGTGATAACTGCATACCTTTTTGTTGGTAGCTGCTATTAGCAAGTCATTGTGTGCCCTTTTTGCTTTCTGTTGTGTTCGCTGCTAGCTATACGCTGTCTTGCGATTTGCATCCAGTGCTCCAAAATAACTCTCGCCCATATTTTTGAACAGCTGTTCAATTTATCCTATACTTATAGTTTCTTTTGCCTATTTTTCTTTTGGGTTTGTTTAACTTTGCAATTATGTTGGATTGCTGTGTCAAGAAGTGCACCAATCAAAAGAAAATTTCCCGTGGTGATACTTATGTTTGTTGTTGGCTCTGTGATAATATGGCTCATGTTATCTGTGCCGGTTTCTCTCACATAGGTGGTCGGGTGGTTGACCTAATATCCAGCAAAATTGGACTGAACTGGACATGTCATGATTGTCGTTCCGTAGAAAATGACATGCGAGCTTTTATGAGGCAAACTCAGAAAGAGTTCAACAACATTTTTATTGGGTTTCGTGACCTTAACGAAAGATTCAAAACGATGGAGGCTCACTTTAAAAAATTGAAAGTGATATCTGAATCCCCAAAACGTAAGAAATGTATGCCCAACAATGACTCCAACTTGTCTTCGAGTCAGGGGCAAAGCTGTCCTCCTACGAATGTCCCTTCAACCGCGTTGACTGATACGAACAGGCTTACCAAAGACGTTATGAACAATGCAGCTCAGGAATCTCCACAAGAATCTCCACAAGGCTGTGTCGAGACTTCCAGTGAGACGATCTCTGGCAAATTAAACGATGCACGAACTAATAGTGGTACCTTTGCGGCTGTTTGTTCTACGTCACCAATGTTGATTTCGCTGGACTCCCCAATTCATCCTACACCTCCACCGGTATCTTTAGCTCCAACAATAACAGTTACCGATACTGGGGTTGTTGCTAGCGATACAAGTGTACCTGAAAAAAATAGTACTTCTTTGACGGGCTCGATAACCAACGCTAGGTCAAGCAATGCGTTTTCTGTCAACTGTTCTATAACGGCCGCACCTTCCCAGCTCTCTGGTGCGCTATCCGCTACTCCTTTGCAGGTGACTGCCGTGCCACCTCGTAGGGCTGTATTTGTGTCCCGATTACACGCCTCGCTTACCGAAAATGACATTGCTCATTACGTTTGCTCTAAACTTGGTGTTGCACCCACTAGTAACATCAATGTGTATAAATTTAACTTTAAATATGAGAGAGACATCTCCTCATTTAAAATATCCCTTTCAGATGAATATTTCGATAAGGTACTTGATTCCTCTTTTTGGCCTAAGCATACTGTGGTTCACTTGTTCACAAGAAAGGCGAGGGCCGAACCTGTTTTATTACAGCCAAAAAACGGTATGACGAACACAGTAATAACAACACAAAGGTAATTGCTGATCTGTCCCGTCTTCTCATTAATTACCAAAATGTTCGTGGTTTACGATCAAAACTTGTTCCATTCTTCCTTAATTCTTTCAACTTTTCTGCACAAGTTGTAGCTTTTACGGAGACCTGGCTAAAGCCTGATAATTACAATTCTGAGGTTTTTTCAAATAAATATGCTGTTTATCGGCGTGATCGCATCTCTAGAGCGGGAGGTGTCCTTATTGCTGTTGAATCTAACCTATCATCTGAGTTGATTTCGCTGGACAATATCTCTCATATCGAATTCATAGCAGTTAGGCTTTCATTCGGTAGCTATAGCGTAATTGTTTGCTGTTCGTATATACCACCTCGTTCGGATATGGATGTTTATGCTAGTCATAGCTCGGCCATCTGCGATTTGCATTCGCAGTTGGGAGATAACGATCGACTTGTTGTTGTTGGTGACTTTAACTTGCCAACAGTTAGTTGGGTTAATATAAGTGATTCAAACTTTTTAACTCCCACTGCTCAACATGAGTTTCTCAATTGCTTGTTAGACTCATCTCTTTTACAGATTAACAATGTTCCAAATAGTGGAAATAAAATGCTGGATTTAGTATTTGTGGATGGCTCGGTGGGTACTGCCCTTACGCAAATACCACCTTTATCCCTTCCAGAAGACCCTCTTCACCCTACGCTAGAGATATCACTTGATATCAGCCTACCCCGTAGGATTCAAGTACAGTCTCGTCCCCGATCTAGATGCTTCTACAAAGCGAATTTCATTATGCTCAATGATCTGTTGGCTTCCCATGATTGGTCGGATCTCTATGCTTGCACTGATGTCGATTCGGCTATCTCTATATTTTACAGTACGCTTGATGGCTTCTTTGATACCTGCATTCCTACTCGCTATACCCTATGTTCGAATAAGACCCCCTTGGTTTTCAAGGCAACTTATCAGACTTAATAACATTAAATCTAGGCTTTATAAGAGATTCAAGAAATCTGGAGCATCTGCAGACCTCTCTAAATATCTAATAGCTCGTTCTAAATTTCACCGTCTTAATCAGCTTTGTTATAAAAATTACTTGAGTTGTTGTAAAGCCCAATTTTTTAGAAATCCAAAAAAGTTTTACTGTTTCGTAAATTCAAAGCGGAAAACTTCTGGGTATCCTTCCTCATTAACCTTTGGAGGTAAAAAAGTTTGCACTGATGACGACGTTGCTGAACTATTTTCTGAGTTCTTTAAGTCCACGTATTCATCCAGTGGTTTTCATTCCGGTCAATATCCCTATCGCTTAGATAGCTCGAATTACATTAGGAATCCTGCTATTTGATGGTAATATTGTTCTTCAGAGTCTTCAATCTTTGAAGCCCACCTTTTCTCCGGGACCGGACGGTGTTCATAGTTGCGTGCTTAGGTACTGCGCCGAAACGCTAGGTGGCGCAAAAATCGTGATTTTCAAAAAATCATATTTATGGTCCGATTTGGTCCATATTTGGAACACATAATACATACAAGAATAGAAAGCGACCTATGAAAAAAATCGCCGCTAGGTGGGGCAAGGATCTAGATATTCACAAAAATCCTATTTGTGGTCCGATTTGGCTCATATCCGGAACACATAATACATACAAGTATATAAAGCTACCTATGAAAAAAATCGCCGCTAGATGGCGCAAAGATCGAAATAATCACAGAAATCATATTTGTGGTCCGATTTGGTTCATATTTGGAACACATAATACGTACAAGAATAGAAAGCGACCTGTGAAAAAAATCGCCGCTAGGTGGCGCAAAGGTCGTGATTTAAAAAAAAATCATACTTGTGGCCCATTTGGCCCATATTTGGAACACATAATACCTACAAGAATAGAAAGCGGCCTATAAAAAAATCGCCGCTACGTGGCGCAAGGATCGAAATAATCACTAAAAACGTATTTGTGGTCCGATTTGGCTCATATTTGGAACACATAATACATACAAGAATAGAAAGCGGCCTATGAAAAAAATCGCCGCTAGGCGGCGCAAAGATCGTGATTCTCAAAAAAATCATATTTGTGGTCCGATTTGGTCCATATTTGGAACACATAAAACATACAAGAAAAAATCGCCGCTAGGTGGCGCAAGGATCGAAATAATCACTAAAAACGTATTTGTGGTCCGATTTGGCTCATATTTGGAACACATAATACATACAAGAATAGAAAGCGGCCTATGAAAAAAATCGCCGCTAGGTGGCGCAAAGACCGTGATTCTCAAAAAAATCATATTTTTGGTCCGATTTGGTCCATATTTGGAACACATAATACATACAAGAATAGAAAGCGACCTATGAAAAAAATCGCCGCTAGGTGGGGCAAGGATCGAAATAATCGCAAAAATCGTGTTTGTGGTCCGATTTGGCTCATATACGGAACACATAATACATACAAGTATAGACAGCGACCTTTGAAAAATCGCCGCTAGGTGGCGCAAGGATCGAAATATTCACAAAAATCCTGTTTGTGGTCCGATTGGGCTCATATTTGGAACACATAATACCTACAAGAATTGAAAGTGACCTATAAAAAAATCACCGATAGGTGGTGCAGAGATCGTGATTTTCAAAAAAAATCATATTTGTGGTCCAATTTGGTCCATATTTGGAACACATAATACATACAAGAATTAAAAGCGACCTATAAAAAATCGCCGCTAGGTGGCGCAAATATCTTGATATTCTAAAAAAAATTTATTTGTGATCCGATTTGGTCCATATTTGGAACACATAATACGTACAAGTATCGAAAGCGACCTATTAAAACAATCGCCGCTAGGTGGCGCAAGGATAGAAATATTCACAAAAAATCCTGTTTGTGGTCGATTTGGCTCATATTTGAAACACATAATACGGACAAGAATAGAAAGCGAGCTATGAAAAGAATCGCCGCCAGGTGGCGCAAGGATCGAAATAACCACACAAATCGTATTTGTTGTCCGATTTGGCTCATATCTGGAACACATAATACATATAAGAATAGAAGGTGACCTGTGAAAAAATCGCCGCTAGGTGGCGCAAGGATCGAAATAATAATAAAAATCGTATTTGTGGTCCGATTTGGATCATATCCGTAACACATAATACATGCAAGGATCGAAAGCGACCTATAAAAAAATCACCGCTAAGTGGCGCAAGGATTGAGATATTCACAAAAATATTGTTTGTGGTCGATTTGGCTCATATTTAGAACACAAAATAGGTACAAGAATAGAAAGCGAGCTATGAAAAAAATCGCCGCTAGGTGGCGCAAGGATCGAGGTATTCACAAAAATCGTGTGTTTGTGGTCGATTTGACTCATATTTGGAACACATAATACGTACAAGAATAGAAGGCGACCTATGAAAAAATCACCGCTAGGTGGCACAAGGATGAGATATTCACAAAAACTCTTGTGGTCGATTTGGCTCATATTTGGAACACATAATAAGTACAAGAATAGAAAGCGAGCTATGAAAAAAATCGCCGCTAGGTGGCGCAAGGATCGATATATTCACAAAAATCGTGTTTGTGGTCGATTTGGCTCATATTTGGAACACATAATACCTACAAGAATAGAAAGCGAGCTATGAAAAAAATCTCCGCTTTGTGGCGCAAGGATCGAAATATTCACAAAAATCATGTTTGTGGTCCGATTTGGCTCATATTTGGAACACATAATACATACAAGGATGGAAAGCGACCTATGAAATAAATAGCTGCTAGGTGGCGCAAGGATCGAAATAATCACAAAAACTTATTTGTGGTCCGATTTGCCTCATATTTGGAACACATAACACATACAAGAATAGAAAGCGGCCTATGAAAAAATCGCCGCTAGGTGGCACAAAGATCGTGATTCTCAAAAAAATAATATTTGTGGCCCGATTTGGTCCATATTTGGAACACATAATACATATAAGGATAGAAAGCGACCTATGAAAAATTCGCCGCTAGGTGGCGCAAGGATCGAGATATTCACAAACACCGTTTTTGTGGGCCGATTTGGCTCATATTTGGAACACAAAATACATACAAGAATAGAAAGCGACCTGTGAAAAAATCGCCGCTAGGTGGAGCAAAGGTCGAAATATTCATAAAAGTCATATTTGTGGTCCGATTTGGCTCATATTTGGAACACATAATACATACAAGAATAGAAAGCGACCTGTGAAAAAATCGCCGCTAGGTGGAGCAAGGGTCGAAATATTCATAAAAAGTCATATTTGCGGTCCGATTTGGCTCATATTTGGAACACATAATACATACAAGAATAGAAAGCGACCTGTTCGGCCTGAGTGCGTCGTAAACCGGCAGTGGGTAGGCGCACACGGGTCGATCTCGTTCAATGGGTGATTCACTCAAAAGTGGTGATTAATGATCTCGCCGGGGCCTCCACAAATGTTCGGCCTGAGTGCGTCGTAAACCGGCAGTGGGTAGGCGCACACGGGTCGATCTCGTTCAATGGGTGATTCACTCAAAAGGAAACAGAGAAGAACACAGGAGGATTTTCCTCGTTATAATAATGCACTTTATTAGGTTACAATCAACTAACGTGGGTATAATATTACCTGAATATGTTGGAACACGGCGGAGATCGCTGGCGGCAGATGTGTACGCGTTGGCGGTTGAAATCAAGAGGCGGTTGTATAGCAAGCTACAACCGTTGACCCGCAAAATCCTCCGGTTTGGAGGGGAAGGCACCCACACATCAACCCCGACATGCATATGCATGAGTGCTGACAAAAAGCACACAATCAGATGCGGAAAAGTTAGGCATCCTGCCTAAACATGCCGGCCCCCCTTGCGATACGCAACATCGTCTTTTCGCCAATGACCTCCGCTGAAACGAGAAAAAATTTATATAAGACTTACACACTAAACTTATCTAAGGAAGAGTTCGTCTGCGACGCAAAATGGCCGGGAATCCTTTCCGACTTGCTTAGCATGCCACCTGAGCTAAGATGAAAGAATTAGCGGTTATGAACAGTGAAGTGAATATTTCTTGCCATTGAATTATACATAATTCTTAAATATAGAAATTCAGAATGTAATATGTGTATAGTCGATGGCCAATAAGGCTGGACGAAGAGGCCGAGGGCTCCGTTCCAGAGTGGCACCATTTTTGTTATTCTTTGGTTTTTTTGTCGTTCCGGATGGAGAGGCCGAGGTCTCCATTCCAGATTTGCAGTGTTTGGACGAAGAGGCAGAGGTCTCCGTTCCAGACTCGAGGGTTTGAGGTTTTTCTGGGCTGGACGAAGAGTCTGAGGTCTCCGTTCCAGCGTATAACGTATCGTGTCGCTCTCAGGTCTACTGTGGCATTTTATGGATGTGCCAGGGCGAGTGGCCGTGAGGTTGGTTAGGTGGAGCGACGGTGGTTTATTACAAGAACGTATATAAAATAGATGCATAAAGCGAGTTTAAAGCGAAGCGTAATGGCCGACGAAGGTATGTATTTAATTTTGTGAGAAAGCTCATGACGAGCAGCGCAAATCGTACTTAAATTGGAAAGTGTACCAACTGCCGGTGCTTGCATGCAGATTGGCGATGCGTTCTTCACGACGCGTTCTATCTGCACGTATCATTATGAGATGCATGCAGCCCTGTCGTGTATTATTGGTTAGCTGACAGCTGGTATGGTGAATTTGTGGTGTGCGAGTATATATATGTATATATACATACATGTACTTGCTTCCCCTGGAAAAAAACTAGGTCACTGGGGCAGTAGCACACTAGGCCGGTAGAAACAGTTGACTTTTCCATTTCGGGATTTTGTCGTGTCGGGATTCTTTTAGTTCGGGACTCGGATTGTTTTGTGTACCGAGCCCTTATAATGACTGTTTGTGATGTTTGTTGTTGAGAAACAACAAGTCCTGCCCCCCAACCCGAAAACAGTGGCCAAAAAACGGGTAAAAGAAAACAACAAAAAAAATTTCCTTGTAAAAAAATGTTAAATTTTTGTACAAGGAGAGGTTTGTCTTTGTTTTGTTTTCCCTTTTTTTTGAATTTCTTTGTTGTGTATGCCTGGTTGGTACTGCATGAGATGCCATATGAGTGAAAAATAGAAAAAACACGTCAGTCCCGATTTTGAGGTTTTGCGATTTCGGTACTGATTTTGTCTATTGAGTGTTCGGTATTACGCCCTTAGTTGGACAGCACTAATGAGGCTGCCGTTGTTAGGTTGCGGGTTGCCATCCAGTTGGTTTCCCGTAACAGGAATTTTCCAGGATACATTAATGTAGGATTGTGGTGGATAAATTAGCCCCACCACTTTGTTATTTACAAAAGAAGTTTCAAGCTGGTAAAGTAAAACGTAAGTATGACGGGTTCCTAACGAATTTTAATAATTTTTTCTAATGGTTTTCTATTTTCTTTCCTTTTCAGTGTCAAATGGACCCAAGGCAGTACATATATGTGAAACTGTAGTCAGTCGGAGGGGGATGCGGAACCCATTGAGGTGGTCGCGGACATCCGCTATGCGGAGCGGCAAAGGGGCTCCTGGCGATGGGCTTTTTCCCGTACCGGTGCGGGGATTGTCTAAAGCGGTATTCGTCTCGGCATGCGTTATCCTGCACCGCAAACGGATGCATAAGCATTCATTTTAACATTTGAATTTCGTGTATTTATGAGTTGTATGAAGGGTTATAAATTAAATGGAAAAAATTTAATGGATCGTGGTCTCCTGGGTAGAGGGAGAGTGAGTGTCCGAACCCTGACAGAGGCGTTGTGGACGGACCATTTGGTGGTCGCGGGTAGGTAACGTGGGAACCCTGCCGATTCTCGTTTTCTGTATGTATCATCATACATACCTACGTGGTTGAACATTCAGTGTAGAGAATGAAGCAAAAACAAAAAAATGAATCGAAAGATTTATTTTACCGTTTTCTTCAATTCATGTAAAATTTACGCGTTGCTGGACACAAGGGTAAGTAGTAAAACATTTTGCAATAATTTTATTTCAATAACTTTTTTTATGTTATTTCAGATTTTTAATCACATTTTCTTTCTTTCAGGTGACTGGTGGTGGAGATCCAGAACAGTGGATGGGAGTAAGTCATGCCGGTATCGTTCCGTTTTTAGTGTTTTTCAGGTTACCGCATCGCAAAGGCGGGTGCTCCAACGCGGCGTCGGCCGCGCCGTCAGTTGTCACCCTGCTGCCCATTTATGCACTTTATTAATGAATTTTCTTTGATATATTTGCAGGTTTTGGTGTTATCTCGCAAAAGACTGATGTCTGCAGGGATATATTGAACTCAACATTTTTCGCGTTTTATTAACTTTTCTCGGCAGAGCTTTTTTTTGGTTTCAATGAGGATGCAAAGATGTATATGTACCCATTAAAGATCGTTGTACCCATGGTTAATCCCGATGATATTATCGTAAGTGGTTGGGATATAAGTTCACTGAATATTGGGGAAGCTATGCGACGCTCAAAGGAGCTCGATGTAGAATTACAGAGCAATTTGTATGAGGATTTGTCAACACTGAAACCGCGGCCATCCATTTATGATCCCGACTTTATTGCAGCCAATCAGTCGGATCGTGCTGATATTAAT